>JAVJIF010020090.1:0-90295 GCA_038442645.1 Agave tequilana | reverse complement strand
AGACTTTCCTTTTAACTTTGCTGATACCATTAGTGCACTCGTGTCTTCCCATATTCTCGCCTTCTAATGGATCTTGATATGGAAATGTCTGAGTTTTTGCCGTGTAAAGCGAAGTTATAGGAAGAACTTTCACTCGATTTTCACGTGAATAGTTTCAATGCATAAGGGTTATGCTTGCCTATGATCCATCGTGAGGCTACATCTTCAAGAAGTTAGGGACTAGTGGGAGCACTTAGTAGAAAGTTAGCCATGCCCCTTTACCATTAAGAAAAACTCACTTTTACAAAAAACCAAAAAACATTTCCAATAATTCTTAAAAACAACTTGTTTTCACTTTTCAATTCTTTATTTGAAAATAAGAACTTTCTTTCTTCTTGAATTTTGAAGCCGCATCAAGCTTCCATCGCTCTCCCTCCTTGTGGATACGACCCATATAGCCACTTCGCTACTACGGAAGAATCGCAAAAGCAGTAACATCAACCCACACTTTTTTTTACATATTCTTGTACTTGTTTTTTGCCGATCACTAATTATCATGTCAAGGAAGACATGTCAAGGAAGACAAGTTGGACCCAAGGGCGAGAAAATGTGTGTTTATAGGATTCAAAAAAGGAGTAAACGACTACAAAATTTGGGATCCTAAGGACAAAAAAATTATCTTGAGCAGAGACGTCACATTTGATGAGGCTTCAATGGTGAAGCCTAGAGACTCTCAGCAGGTAGAGAGTTAGATGACCAACATGATATTACAGCAGGTGGAGAGTGATGCTACTTCACCATCTCTAGGCAGATCAGTATCATTTGAGGTCATATCCTCGGTGACACAGGGTGGTGATCAGGTAGCTGAACCAGACACTGATGATGAGGAGCAGGATTAAGGACAGGCTATGGGTGATGTTCAAGATTCCATTACAGTTGGAAGAACCCAGAGAAATCCATGTAAGCCCAGTTGGCTCAATACTAACATGATCATGGCCTATACTCTCTCAGTCGTTGAGGAGGCAATCTCGTCTACATACAGGAAAGCTGAAATTAGTTCGAAGACCAAGTGTGGAAGGATGCCATGATGGAAGAGATGAGTTCTCTACAAAAGAATGACACTGAAAACTGTCAGAGTTGCCCAAAGGAAAGAAGGCGATCAGTTGTAAGTGGGTATCTGTAAAGAAACAGGGATCTCCATCCGGTGATACTGTACACTACAAAGCTAGATTGGTAGCTAAAGGCTACACGGAGCGAGAAGGCATTGACTACAATAAGGTATTCTCACCCATTGTGAAGCACTCATCTATTCGGATTTTACTGGCACTGGTGGCACAGTATGAGTTGGAATTTAATCAGCTTGATATGAAGATCGCCTTTCTCCATAGCGATCTTGAAGAGGAGATCTACATGTCTTAGCAGACGGGGTTCAAAACTGCAAGAAAAGAGAATATAGTATGCAAGCTAAAGAAATCGCTTTATAGATTAAAGCAATTACCAAGGCAGTTGTTCAAGCATTTTGATAGTTTTATAAGAGGCAAAAGTACACACGAAGCCATTTCAACCCATGTGTGTATTATAATAAGCTACCGAGTCGATAGTACATCTATCTACTATTGTATGTGAACGATATGCTCATCGCTTTCAAGAGCAGATGTATAATTGATAAACTGAAGAAAGACTTGTCTTTCGAATTTGAGATGAAAGATCTTGGTGAAGCAAAGAAAATGCTAGGCATGGAGATTAAGTGAGACTGAAAATGTAGTAAGATTAGCTTGACGCAAGGGGGAATTTGAAGAAGGTACTTCAGAAATTCAACATTAACGGTGATATGAAAATCTGTAAGTATATCATTGGCCCCTCATTTGAAAGTAAAGGTTACGATGTCTCCTACTTCTATTAAAGAGCATGAGTACATGACTCACATACTCTATGCTAGTATGATTGGTAGTTTAATGTATGCAATGGTATGTATAAGACCTGATTTGTCACAAACTATCTCAATGGTAAGCAGATACATGCATGATCACGGTAGAGGTCATTGGGAAGCAGTCAAGTGGATTTACGGTGCATCAAAGGTATCATATATGTTGGTTTGGTATTCAAAAAGAATTTTATAGGCAAGTAAGAGTGTATCAGATACGTTGATTCTGACTACGCTGGAGGCCTCGATAAACGCCGGTTTACAATGGGATGTGTGTTTACATTGTCCTAAGCACGGTCAGCTGACTCTCTACTTTACAGTCTACTATCATATTCTACTCGGAAGCCAAGTATATGGCCCTAACGAAGGCTATGAAGGAGGTAATTTGGTTTTAAGGGTTGCTCGATGACTTGAGGATTGATCAGGATCTATTAAAGATCAACTCTGATAGCATGAATGCTATCTATTTGGCAAAGAACCAAGTATATCATGCAAGGACAAAACACATCGATGTCAGGTTCCACTTTGCTCAAGAGATTCTTAATGAGGGTAACATCGAGTTACAGAAGATTTATACGAAGGAGAATCCTGCTGATATGCTTACCAAGGTTGTTCCGAAAGTGAAGTTTGCATAGTGCAGAAAGTTATTCCATATCCTTCCAGTTGCTTGAGCTCAGTGAGCTCATTTGGATGAACTATGGATAGCATAATCCCCAGACAGGGGGTACAGAGGCAACCACACTAGTGCAGCCCGTTGGAGTCAACGTGATTTTATGTTGTGTTCGGCTCAGATTTGAGAAATCTTCACCGAGGTGGACAATTGCGGGGAGAGAGTGTAAAATCTTATTACTAGAGTTTTTTTAAATTATCAGAGAAGATAGTACATAGTTTGATGAAGTGTAGAGGAAACAACAGTGCAGATACCCTGATCGTATCTGCAGGTGAACCGGGTTGTCGACAGCAGATGAAGAAGAGCTGTCAACAATGGTTTCCAGAGAGCAAAATTTGCCAAAATTTGTCTTGGCCTTGGGCTGTCGACAGCGTTTTCCTGAGAGTTGGGTTTGTCAGAGGCTGTCGATAGGCCAAACGGTCTCTCGACAATATTTTACGTCTGGGTGAATCTGTGTGTGTTTTTGATTTGTTTCTGGTCCGAATTAGAGTTCTGGGTTTTCTTTTCTTCTTGGACTCCATGCCTATATTGTCCTTACAATTGTATCATGTAATTGATTGATTTAATAAGTTCTCTCTCCCCTTCTGCCTCGAGGACGTGAGCAATTGTCGAACCTCGTCAAATTCGTATGTTAGCGCTTTTTTTCTTTTGTTTGCTTGTTCGTGCGATTGGTGACTATTTCTGGTATTGTTATTCTCTGTTGCTGAGATTCCAACATACACCACTGTCTTAGTAACTAATACCACCATCATCATTGCCACCCATGACTCTGCAACCACCATCCATTGTTGTGGTCGGCGCTAGCACCATACCTAAGGTTGGGAACTTTACTTGATTACCCGGTAGGGTGTCTAGTTTCCCTCAAACATGTCCAAAAAGTCTGGGTTTAAAACTCTATGAAGCTCCCTATTGGAGATTTTTTTTAAAAAGGTTTAGAAAAAGCACGCGGGAGATTTTAAAGAATCCGCTCGATTAGGACCCGAACCCATACCCACCCAAACCCGTCGGGCATATTATATAATACATAATGTTATTTAGTCTATAACCTTACGAAAATTATGGATTAGTTATATGACAAATGAGAAAGTATATCAAAGTTCTATTTTTTCTAGGTTTTGAGCTCTTATAGTTACAAGTTTGTAACTTATACTAATAGTTTAGCTCTCAATGAGGTTTAACAATTTAGACATCACTGAAATAATATACCACCAAAGAATTTAAAGATTACTTAGCAAGTAAGGACATTGAACACAGCTAAGTATTCCAGGGCGACCAAAGCAGAACGGAGTAGCAAAGCACATGAATCGGACACTTACAAAGCGTGCTCGCAATATCAGATTACAGGCTGAAATGTCAGAAGAATTTGGACAAAGGCGATGAATCGTGCGAGTTATCTAGTAAATAGGTCACCGTCAACAGCTATTGATCTTCAGATCCCAGAGGAGATATGACGAGAGAGTCTGTGGACTATTCAACCTTACGGATTTTCAATTGCCCAACATATAATTGGTTGATAGTCAGAAAAAGAACAAACTGGAGTCCATGTCTAAGAAGAGTATCTTCATCGGGTCCACCAAAAGAGTTAAGAGTTTTAGACTTTGGAATTCCGAGACAAGGAGCGCCTTTACGAGCAGAGATATGGTCTTTGATGAGAATCAATATTGCAAGAAAAGTTAGAGACGTGGGATAAAACGCAAGGTGGAGTTTCAGATAGTTCGGTAGACACTCAAAAAAAGGGAGTTGAGTTCTCAGAGAACCCTAAAAGGCCGGAAGGGTCAGAAGATAACTCCTCATATTCAGATGGAGACAATAAGGAGGTTACTCAACATCAACCTAGACTATTGAGGTGGTCAGTAAGAGTTATGTTACCACCAACAAGGTATGATTGAGAAGATGATCATGTCTTATTCGCATTAGTAATAGAAACATGTGACCTTAGTAGTTACAGGGAGGCGATCATGACAGATGACCACGGTAAGTGGATTACAACCATGAACCAGGAGATGAAGTCTTTGGATAGAAATCATATATGGACATTAGTCAATCTTTTAAAAGACTCTAAGGCAATAGATTGCAGATGGGTGTTTCCTAAGAAGGACAATGAGCAGTACAAAGTAAGGTTAGTTGCCAAGGGATATGCTTAGAAGGAGGGTATTGATTACAATGAGACCTTCTCTTCTGTAGTCAAGCATATATTTATTAAGATGTTATTGGTGATAGTTGCTTAATTTGATCTAGAGTTAGAGCAGATGGATGTCAAAATAATATTTTTGCATTGTGAGCTGAAACAGAAGATATACATAAAGCAATGTGAAGGTTATATTTAAGGTCAAGAAAATAAGGTGTTTCTTCTAAATAAGTCCCTCTATCGACTTAAACAGTCTCCAAGGCGGTAGTATAAACAGTTCGACTCTTTCATAATCAAAGTCAGATACGACCGATGTGAGTATGACAGTTGTGTCTATTTCAAGCAAAATGGTGAATTTACTATTATATGTAGATGATATGCTGATTGTTATAAGAAATAAGACACATATTCAAAAGCTTAAAGTTCAGCTTAAGAAGGAATTCGACATGAAGAATTTGGGAGAAGCCAAGAAGATCTTAGGTATATAGATCACTCGAGACAGAGGCTCAGGCAGACTTTGGCTATCTCAGGAGAACTACAATCTCAGGTATTGGAGAGATTCAACATGACAAAAGTAGACCAATAACTACTCTTTTGGCAGGTCACTTCAAATTATGCTCTATGCAGTGTCCGCAATCACCGGAAGAGGAGGAGGAGATATCTCAAATACCATATGCTAGTTGGTGGGATCATTCATGTATGTTTTAGTCTGCACTAGACCTGACTTAGCCTATGCAGTTAGTATAGTAAGTCAGTTTATGTCAAATCCAGAAAAGCAATATTGAGAAGCAGTGAAGTGGGTGCTACGATATCTGTAAGAGATTGTCAACTAATATGTAGTATTAGTCGAATAATACTTCGCCTAGTCGATTAGTGTCGGGATCTGCTAATTTTCTTATACGATTCTTTTTTCAGCTTGGATTGGACTTGGGTTTCCTTCTTTCCTGAGGCGGTGCTGATTGGATTGTTGAAGTTTGAGTTGGATTAGAATCATCCTAGGGCCTATATAAACCCCTTGTGGTTGGACTTTTGAAGGTAAGTCAAGAGAAATTTAGATTTCCACCATTGAGAGTTGTGAGAGAGATATTCTTGTAACTCTTATATTTTCTTCTCTATTTTCAATAAAGATTTCTCTCCTCCTCCCCATAGACGTAAGCACATTGCTGAACCACGTTAAATCTGTTATCTTTGATTTTCTGGTGGTGATTAGTTTCTTTACTTGCTAGTGGTAGATCCACTCCAAAGTTTTCACTGTCAAGCTATCAATTCAATATCTCTTTGTTATTTGATCGGTGATAGATCATAATATAACTATTGAGAGACATCATTGAAGCTGAACCACTGTTGTAGCAGTGGGCTTCTAATACAAGAGATGGTAAGTATAAAAAGTTATTAACGAATAGCATATATAAGCTAATAGAGATAAAGATGATATCACAACAGTATTTAATATGGTTCAGTCAATGTGACCTTCGTCTACTGGTGAAGACAACAACATGATCCACTAATCAAAGGGGAAAAAAATACAAATAAATTACGTATGATGTGTGCGTATATGTATATATGTGTGTGTATATATATGTGTGTGTGTGTGGTGTGTGTGTGTGTGTGTGTGTTTGTATATATGTGTGTGTGTGTGTGTGTGTCTATATATATGTGTGTGTGTACATGTACCACACATGCATGCACAAGTTCATGCGCGCACAAATTCATGCACCAAACTTGCAAGCACAAATTCTTGCACACCAAATAGAAAATATGCGCAAAAAATGAAAAATCGATGCAAATAGAAAACATGCACCAAAATGAAAACATGCACAAACCAAATAACAAAAGATAAGTCTAGACACAATACCCTCTCTATAAAAACTATTTCACAAAATAACTCGTTCATTCTGCCCGAACTTCATCCAATCCTCATCTGAATAAGATTTTTTGTTGTCAAACTGTAAAACATAATGACTTATTTGTGTTAGTTTTCATACTGACAAAAAATATAAATTAACTTTAAGACAGATGTTTATATCTTTATAGAAATAAGATTCATTTGAGTTGTAATGATTTCTTGCATCAAACAAATGATATAGTATCCACACACAATACTATTGGGTTATTTAGTATACTATAAGAATTGAACTTTGTTAAGTAAAATTTAAACCTTAAAATTTTATCGGTAGTTTTGAAATAATTACATGAATCTTCTTCCATAAAGGTTTTTACCTATTTTTTTTGTTGTTTATGGAGCAAACATGACGAGAGCCCTTTTTTAAATTTCAGAAAATAAACAAGAATATTAACTAATTTTTAAACAGAAGTAATAAAAAGATATAGACAAGTATTAGACAATCACATATTAATCAATATGAATCGATTCTCGCACATCACATCATAGCGAGTCAAACCAATATACAGTAAGTTTGTAAGGGTCGATCACGCAAAAAGTCCAATATGAATTATAAAAAAATCATTTGAGAAACTATATTAAATTAACAATTGAATTTTATTACAAAAGATTAGTACTTACCCCGAATTATATGGTGCAAAATAAATTGGTCCTTTTCATCTCTCAGCATTATGTTCATGATATATCGAGCCTTCACCGCCATTTTATCTTCCCGAGTAGTCACATGTGAGATTTGATATAGACAAATAAAATCGTACCATTGACTATAGCCAACGCTCTTACGCAATCACAGAAAAACCTAAAATTATCAGAAATTAACAAAAAATATCAAATATAAAATATTTGTTATTTTATTCTAAAAATGAATATATATTTTTGATTCACTTCATATACACAATGATACATGTTGCACTTATCTCTTGTCGGTCTAAAAGTCAATAAAGTAACTCATTTCAAGCATTACAACTTTAATATCATATCCAAATATATGGATATGCATGGGCACTATGATGATACTACTATTGTCCATAATCCCCGCAAGCACAACACTAATAGTTTGTTCCTACTCTCATCTAAAAAAGGCGGCAATGTAATCGAATGATATGTAGGCAAGCTCCCTGCAATCTCAGGTCGTGTAATCTCCTCCCTAACCCTTCACTGTCATGATAAAAATGCCATTAATCGAATTATAAATGCAAGAATGTGCTTTAATTTGACAATGTATCGAAGGTGATAAGTTTTTTTTGACCAGGCAGTGAAACCACCAACATCACTGACAGTTGTTATCTCGCCATGTGGAATTAGCAAATGTACATCATCATCCAGTAAATCTTCTCACTCTAACATAATCAGATCCAAGTGGCACGGTGTGAAGGATCTAATCAGCATCCTCCGTGTTGTAAGCTTTTTCGTACATCATAACGCGGTTACCAGTGTCAATGGCCAAAGAAACTGGAAGATTACCACCCTATGACATACAAATATTAATCAATGCATTAACAAATACACATGAGGGGTTCACCTCTAGTCACCTGCTGATTAGTCATCAAAATGCATATTTTCATTCACATTTCCATACTTAAATTTTTATAAAATATTACTATATAATTCATTTATTGTTTAGTAATGTGCAGTCCTCCAAGATCCAAGAAAGCCCAAGAGAAAGCCCAAAAGAAGCCAAAAGCCCACAAGAAATATGAAAATAAAGAGTAATTATGAAGGATAAAGGAAACATCTTTTCTATCCCATTTAAATTTGGATTTATCAAAAGGAGGAGAAGGATAGAACAAGATGGATCATAATCTTAATTAAAGACAAAGGTGAACTTCTATTTAAATCTAGTTGCTTGCACTACAAGATAAAGATAAATGGGAGAAAATCTGAATTTGATTCAGATTTGGAGATAGCTTGGCCTCTAAGTTATTTAAAGAGATCGTCGCATTTTAAAATTCAGAGCCCAAAATCAAGATCTGAGGATAGATTTTCAGATGGACAGACCAAAGGAGGCAACGCGAGAAAGTGCATGGTTATTGGCCACGCTTTTGCCGCGAAAACGTGACAAAAGTCACATTTTCGAGACTTTATATAGAGTCAGTTGGCATCGCGTTTCCGTGGTAGAGTTCTATTAGGATTCCATGTCTCAAATCTCCTATAAAAATTCCTATAGAGCAATAGAGAAGGGGAGATCTCAGAGCTCAATCTTAGGGTTTTCTTTAGATCCTCTTTTCTTTCTGAATTTTCTTGTATTATTCTATTTTTTTATTTGGAGAAGAAGATTGTTGAAGAAACAAAGAGCTTTGTACTTGTTCAGTGACATCCAATAAAATAAGATTTTATTCTTTTTTACTCTTCTTACTTTTCAATTCAAGTTAGTTTTTTGCTTTAGCTTATTTGTTTTTCTTCTTTAATTTTGATACAATTTTTCTCATTCATAATAAAAATTGAAAATAAAAATAAAAGTATGAGTAACTAATTAAACTTATAGTTTACTAATCTCTTGGTCAACCTAAGTTTAATTTATAAGATGAACTGATTGAAATCTATGCTTGTTAGAAATGCTAAGATTAAATTAGTGTTCTTGAAGATGAATAAATAATTAGGTTTAACTAATTTAGGGTTGCACTTCTTAATGATTATTCATACTTAATATTTAAATACTTTGGTAGCATCATGTTAAGTTTAAACAAAGACTTTTCTTATGCTATGCTTAAAAATTAGGATGAGCTAAAGTTTAATTTTAATTAGCGCACACAAATTAGAGTTTACAATATTTTTACTCATCTTGCTTGATTCTCAATCAAAATCCTAGGGTAGATAATTCTTCATGGATCAATATGATGTTCCTCTTTTTAGACTAATACTTGTTGGCCCAAGAGGTTACACTCTCCATTTGTCTTTTGGTTTTGATGATGACAAACCAAATATGAGCTGTTTGGTACTAACAAGTTTGTTAAGATGAGTTTCAGGTTTTTGTACCATGTTTAGAGACCATTCGCTTAGCTATTGCAAGAACTTCTAAGTTCCACAAAGCAAGGAAGGCAAATTGCACATCAAGGAAGGATCATAGAAGAGAAGGCACTAGCAAGGCATTGGATGGCTCAAAGACTTGAAGATAGCTCAAGAAGTCTTCATGTAATTTGTTTTTCAGTTTATAGTATGTTAAAGAATAGTGGATAGGTTTGAAGCTCTATCACACACGTTTTAGCGCACATGCTCATTCCAAAATAATTTCTTATAAATTATACAAAAATATTTTGCATACAAGTTTTTGCCTACAAATACATCTTTATGTTTAATTCTATTCCCTGTTCAAAAGTATTTTTGTTAAAATCAAAATCCTATTTATTTTCTTTTCCAAAAATAATTTTTGACCTGATCCGGTCGACCGGGACAGTCGACCGAATCTGTGTCAGTCTGGTCCGGTCGACCGGACCAGTCGACCGCAGTTCTGGCAGATGCACGTATCTGTGTGCATGTCTGCCAGTCGACCGGGGCGGTCGACCGAGATATTGTTTTTGCTCACAGGTTTTCTCAGTCGACCGGGTCGGTCGACCGCTAGCCTATAACGGTCGAATTTTTGAACTACCGGTCGACCGGCCCAGTCGACCGATGTGTCCGTTGAACAGTAACGGGCAGATTTTAAGTGAGCTGTTTATTTTCGTCCTTTGTGTTAAAAATTCGTTTAAGGATATATTTTGATCTAATTACCTCCTAAACATCAGTAATTATATTTTATCCCTAAACCCTAGCCCTCTCCTATAAATAGGGTGTTTGGGGAGAGATTTGTTACAACAATTATTTGCTAGAAAATTCAAAAGTTTAAGGCTTTCAAAAGAGACTTGTTTCTTGGTTTTTGTGCTGAATTTCTCACTGATTTTCTGAAGGGTTTTCAAATACTCTCTGATTTAATTTCTTTCTTCACTTACAACAAGAGCTTCATTCCTACTCAATATTCTCTAAGGACCTTTGTAAGGGAAGAGATATTTGAAAGAGAGAGTTTGTGGTCTTTTGACTACCAAGGAAATTACTTGTACTTGAGATTGTAGGAGTTGGGTACTCCATTGTATTTGAGATCTTTGTGATAGTGGAAGTGGTCGGAATCCTTCTGGGGAAGGCGGGGAGTAGAGCTGGGTGCTCGAACCTCGATAACATATCCTTGTGGTTTGCGATTGGTTTACTTTTCTTGTTCTTACACTCCTTACTCTACTTTGCTTGCACTATTAATTGCTCATCATATTCATTGTCATACTTAATTGCTTGCATTCATCTTGTGATTCTTGATTGGTGATTGTTGTAGCTTTAAATTTTTAAATTGCCCTTTGATTAGCATCATCACCTATTCACCCCCCTCTAGGTGATTTTCAATACTTTGGTTGTCATAGATGATTAGTGGACTATAATTCCTTTTGCTTAATTAAATCTCTTTCTTACAAACAATATCTCTTTTTTCCGAGCTAACTGTTAGAGAAATCATTCTGAAAGGTTTCCATCGCATCCTTACATGTGGATCGACCCGTCTAGTCCTTGCTATGCGGTTACATTGAGAAGAGACTAAGAACTTTTTAACTCTAACTCTTGACATTTTCCCTTCTCAATCACCTGCCTTTCTATTATTTCTCCTGATAATCCCTCAATCGTAACTACCGCAGGACCTCTGGTCCAGTGACTTCTCCGATGTAATAGAATCTTAGAGTCTTCATCTTCTTCAGAGCCAGCATGGGCAGGCTCAGGTCTACTCCCGACGTAGAAGTCCCTTGGAAGGAGCTTCAGCCACAGGCTCCCGTCACATCTTTTTCTGCCCTGAGCCAGCCTCTATAGATCGAGATGAGTTGCAACCGTGCTTCGTGAGCATTTTTGATGAGGTTCTTCAGCAGGTTCCTCTCCATTTCCAGTGGCTTCCGTCTGACATGTCTCGAGCTTAGCCTGAAGAAATTTGTTTATCCCTTTGGACGGGTGTTTTTGGAGCCTTTCTTGGCTTGGAACATAGCCTTGATCTGCCTGATGCAAGTATTGTTTATATTATACCTAGGGATTGAGTCTGCTATTACATACCATGGGAGAACCCAAGGCTGATGTAGGAGTTCATATCTTGGTAGGTATTAAACCTCACCACAGTTCCTCCAGCCACATTGAAGTACCACACCCTCGCTCCTTCATACAGATTGCTGCTAAAATGAAAGCCTAAATTCAGGTTACCTACATATAGCTGATCATACCCAAATTGGTAAGCAAATTGGCTCGGCAAATAGGGTTCGATTCTGCAGACGTTCTCTTGCCAGAAGATCAAGTATCCTGGGTGAATATTAATCAGCCACCACAAAATCCCAGCTGAAAGGGTGGTGAACCCAAAATTGTTCCCCGTATGAAGCTTCTGGGAAGTTGGGGAAACACCTTACCAACTGATAGTTCACGTTGCTCTGAAGAATTTACCGGATCATTAGCATGTACCAACCATGCCAACTCGAGCGCTCTAGTCGCTGGATAAATAGCATAGAATCCTTGGATGACTACACTGCTGATATCAGAGACGGGCAGTGCATGACGTACCATACCATGATGTGTAGGGAGAATTTACACGAGGATTTGGTGTTTTCACCTTGGGTTCACCATCCAGGCCGACGATGACGTTGCCCTCATTGTCTTCTTCAACCACTACATCACAGAAGCTTTAACGCAATACTCAGAGTCCACTCTGAATACAACCTATCATGGCGGGGGAGCAGACTAAGAGACCGGCCATGAGCAAGAAAGACAGCCAGATAACCTACATTGGCGATAATAACTTCGTAAGGCGGTGTGGGTACAACACATCGCTTCAGCCACAATATCAGAAACCCTACCAGTAAGGCCCTGTACGAGGATGGAAGTCTTTTTCTAGTGGTGAAAACTATCAAAAATAGTGTCAGGCTTAAAGGTGACTTCGTTTGACTCTGTTATATACGAGGTTACAAATTCAGAAATCCTCTCTGCAATCTCGCATCGGTATTGGCCGCTAGCCGAGTTACTGAGCCTGGTTTCTCCCCAAACCCTGGAAGAGGTAGTTGGCCCTGCTTGACTTCCCAGACCTTCACCCGGTTATCTGAGCATAAATGTGAAAGTAACACAAGACCTCCCAATAGGTCTCGTACACTTGAGGAGCATCTTTCTTCAATAGGTGCAATTCTTCAGTATCAGGAATGTACTCCTCGTATGGCAGGTCCCTCATGGATAGACCTGAAACTTCGAACATCTCATGCAGAGCAAATCTCATTTCTCCTTTCGGGGTAAAATACCTGCAGGTGTCCAGATAATATTTCTTGAGCATTGCGAAGAAGTTATAATGACTCAGAGTGATCCCGCAACACACGGCCCTGACAGCATGATACAACCTGCACTGGAGCAGTGACTCCTTAATTCCTTGAGGACAAAGCAGACCATCTTTGCCTACCAAGTGATTTTTGTCGAGTGCACCCATCCTGGCATCCGAAAGTCAGACTGGAGGAATCGTCCTTCACCTCTATGAACCGGTTGATAAAGGTTGCAGCTTGCTTAGGAGTTTCGCTTGTTGTTGGAAACTCCTGATTCATCGAGCCTACGAGTAGCTCGAGTATATCCCTGCTATGGCCGACAGGAAAATCTGCACGATTGGAGATCCTCTCGATTGCAACACGTGATTGTGCCTTGATCAAGTCCCAGTCTATGTACCGACAAAGAGATAGGGACTGTAAATATGACAAAAGAAACATTTGTTCCATGTTAGGGAGAAAGAAACGACGCTCTCCAATTTGATGAAGCCACTTATAGTGTCAGTTGAACAAAACCTCCTCATTTTCATCAATGGCATCTCCGAAAAGGAATACTGGCTTCCTAAGCAGATATCAGTTCACAGACTCAAATCTCCTATCCGAGATGAGCTCTCGCAAAACTAAAACAGAACCCCAGGTCAAACGGACTTGGCGCTCTTCGCTCGTCCCAGTAAATATAGAAGTGATTTTCTGCAGGCTGAAGAGGACATTGGGGTCAGCACCGCCAATATGACTGAAGTGGTTCTTCTTGATTAAGGGATTCAATGAATACCTCACTGTAAAAAGGAGAAAACATAAGTCAGAATCTCAAAACAATAATAAATTTTTTTTTGGCTAAGTGTTGAAGCCCAAATACGGGTCTCAACACATGAGATCCGCGTCCAAGAATTAAAATGCGAAGCTCATATGAAGCCTATGTTTGAGCTTCAAACTTGAAAATTTAGAAATTTTAAGTGTTGAGATTCAGATGCCAGTCTCAAGATGAATGAGACTCACGTCCAGAAGTCTCAAAACACGGAGATCTCCAGGCACGCGTCCAATTCATAAATGCAAAGGTCACTCTGAGAAGATAAAAACGCAAGGATCATCAAATCCGCGTTCTGCTCATCAACGCGATACTTGCGTTTATAAATCAAACCGGGCCTATGAGCCCCGCGTCGACTGTTTAACTTCAAAAGAAGTTTTTGAACTTCAAAAAAGAAGTTAAGAGGTGAAGCTTTTCGTGTTCTCAGTAATGACGAAAGCCATTTTTGCTTACCAAAAATGGGGGCCTCCTGGTTGACGCAGCAGCGACGCTCAAAAAAGCAGCAGTTTGCTAAGATTTGGGAGCCATTTTCATGATTAAAATATGTGAAAAGATTGAAAAAAGCTTGAAAAGCTTTTGGGTTCAGAAAAGCTCAAGAGCCTTATTCTCAGACGTGGTTGTGATTAAGGGAGACAGTTAGAATGAGTGATACTTGAGAAGACCCATGGTCTTTGCATAGGCCTTTCAATGGCCAAGATTTGTGGCACATATCTCAAGCTCAATCTGAGCTGGACACGCGTCTAACGTGCGGCTCACGTTTCAAACACGTTTAACACGAAATTCGTATCCAAAAGCATCCATCGCGACCTCCGTGTTTCCTGAGGGTCGCGTTTCCAACATCAAGTGAGGGTCGAATTTCAACTTCAAATGAGGGTTACGTTTTCATTAAGGTCCGCGTCCAAAAGAAGACAAAGTGACTCTTGCGTCTTCATCAATGAGAGACGCGTCTCTCTCACCAACACAGAAGTATGTCTCTGCTTCTATAATCAGTTCAATAGTATATTGGCAAAAGCAATAGACAACTCTACCTCTTCAACAATACACTGACAAAATAAACCATTGCTCAGATAAGTGCTAGACTGAGTCTTTAGATGCTTATGATGATTTTCTCTGAGGCTTCAAGCAGTTCAACAATATACTCACGAAGACCAAAATCCAGACAGGATCAAGCTTCAGGCATGTTAAAAGATTGTTTGTCCGTCCAATCACGAAGGCTCAAGTCAAAATGAAATTCAAAGTATTTCGGAATCCTTCCCAGTCAACTATGAGATTTTAAAAACTTTAGAGAGGGTTCTGTAAGCTATCTAAAAATCACTGAGGACAAAATCTTAAACGTGGACCTTTACAAACACGAGGTCACTCTAACTCAGACGCGAGTCTCAATCTGAAGAACGCGGACCTCATCATGAAGACCACGTGAGGGTTGTGTTCAACACTCTATGCGACACTTACGCAAGTCTGAGTAGCTCTATATTTCAACTTCAACGCGAGCCTGAGTAGTATCGCGTTTCAACTTCAAACGCGAGCCTGTGAGCTCCACGTTCCATTCAGACGCGACCTTGAGAAGCCTGTGAGCTCCGCGTCAAATAACAAAGCGAGGTCTGCGTTTAATGCGAAACCCGCGTTTCTCTTGTAACTGACCCCATTACTGGATGAATTAACATCACATAATAAGAGGAGTTAATCCTCATTATGAAGGAATTCTAGGGGGCAATTCTATCCCTTAAACCCCTATAAATAACTATGAAAGCTATGAAGAGACGGAGGGAATTTTTTTTGAACTAAAAGAAAGCAAAATCTAGCAGCCTAAGGTGTAGAAACTTTGAGCATCCAAAAAAAAAAGAGACAGGGGGAGAAAGAAATTTCCTTTTAAGAAAAAGAGAACTTCAAAACTTGTTGTGTTCAAGCGGAGTTATTTCAATCTCTTAGAGAGCATCCTCAAGGTGATCCAAGAGAAAAAAATTTGTTCAGCCGACCAATAGAGAATAAGATTCACCCTCCATCACCACACGAAGAATCCAGCTTTAAACAAAGGGGAGATCTAAAATTTTTCACTCTTTTGTAATCAAATTTTTGATCCGTTGTAATCTTCTATGCAATCAATAAGAATTTTTACATGACTCAATTTTCAAAGGGAACAACTATTTTTTCATGAAGAGATTGTTTGACAAACTCATTGTCATGTAAAGGCTCTTCATCCTACACCAAAGACCAGCAGTTATCTCCTCATTTATCACGTTGTAAAGGACTTCATCTGATAGGCACAATATGATCTCGCCTTTGTGCTGAAGTCGATGTTGTTTCTCTCATTATCCTCCATCTTCGATGGCTTATTTTCAATACCAAGCAGGGCCTTGTGTGTTCCCTCCTTCAAGAGAAACGATGTTACTCGCATATTTTACAACATGAAGTTGGACTTCTCGTCGAATTTATCCACCTCAAACTTGGTTGTCGTAGTCGTCTTGCTAGCCATCGCTCTGATACCAATTGTTGTGATTTATCACTAATCAAACAATAGAGAAATACTAAATTGACGGCTCAGCAGCGAAAACTTTAGAGCGGATCTACCACTAATAAGTAAAAGAAACTAATCACCACAAGAAAACCAAAGAACGTAAGATTTAACGGGGTCAATAGCGTGCCTACGTCAAAAGGCCAACCCCAAGGGGTTTACATAGGCCCTAGGATGTCAAACCAAAACTTCAACAATCTAATCAGCACTGCCTCAGAGAAAAAAAGAAACCCGAGTCCATTCCAAACTGAAAACAGAACTGTAAAAGAAAACTGTCAATCCTGACATTAGACGACAAGGGCCAAGTATTAATCGACTAATACCAAGTATTAGTCGACTATACCAAATAAATAGTCCACTATTGTAACACAATCTAAGAACCCAACTCTCTGTTTGCAAGGCATAGTCGAGTACACCCAAGTATTAGTCGACTAGCCTAGAACCTAATCGACCAATAAGACTTATTCGTAAACTAACAACATGCACAAAGCCTGTACACGTCCGTTGATCATAGACATTTATTTCATTATTCTTATTACATTCTTACATTTATCTGTAATAAATCTGCTAATTTTCTTGTCTTAAATGATTATTTTGTAGAAGATAATCATGGGAGAAAGAGGATTAAACCAAATAAATGCAAGTTAAAATCAAGATTTAACTTAATTATTTGGTTAGCTGAGGATGATCCCGATCAGTCAGTTATATGTAGATTTTGGCGAATCAATTGGTTAAACTTGAAAATCTATTAGGATATCACCGCATCCAGAACACAAATCAAGGATTAGGATAAATTTTTAGCTGAAAATCAGAGCAAATCATAGAGATAACACCAAATGAAAATCGTTTAAACTCGGATTTTTATGAATCTATTCGGTTTGCTAAAGATCAACGAGGATATCGTCGAAATGAGAAGATCAAATAGAAGATCCAATTGGAAAAGGAGAAAAAGGAGAAAACCAAACTACTTCTCTCCCTTGGCCACATCCAGGCCGTGAATCCAGGCCAAAGCCGCGGATCCGCGGCAATCTGGTGAGATTTGGGGGAGCGTTTGCTCCCCTTATCTTCAGACGCTCTCCCACATTTTGTATTTGCTATAATACCTACAAATTCTCAGCGTATAGGAAATGATCAAGCAGAGAATAGAATAGATTTTTATATGTGTTTAACTTAGGTTTTCTTTCTCTTTTAAATGTAATTTTTTTTTTTTTGTAACTGCGATCGAAGAATAGTTTCATGGAGAACAAGAGTTATGCTTGTACTGAGAGTGACATCGGTGTAAGTATTCTTCCTTTCTTTCATTGTTATTCAATTTAATCAAAGTTTCTTTTTTACTCTTATTTTTGTTGCTTCTCTCTTTTGTATTTGTGAATCCAAACAACTCCAATAACTTCAAAGTTGCCTCGCCCTTGTAATGTTGTTTGATGGCCTATGGTGATGAACAACCATTTTTATGGTAGTATAGCTTGCACTTCATTTCGTAGTATAGATCAAGAATGGGAAAGATCTCATCTGTCATGTTTCGATCGCCTTCAAGCAAAGGTGCATCGTTGATAAGGATTCCAGGTCAACTGGAAGAGCTAGGTAAGTTTTTTAGTTTTCTTTTCTTTCGTTTGATCCTTAGATTAGATCATTATTAACTCTCAACTCTATTCACTTTTTCACTTTCTTTGTGTAAGTTAATTTTTTATTTTCTCCATCTACTCCAACCTACCACTTTTACTATTTAACATAACTATATTTTTTTATTTTAAAGAATAAGAGAAGAACTTTACCATTTTAAGTAAGTGCTTGATCTCTGAAGCCTGTAACACCTCCACATGATCCTTTATTCTTCTCCAATAAATATGAGGCACTCCAAAAACTAACAAGTTATATCTGCTGGATGCAGAGAAAATGTCTTCAAACCTCACAAACCCTCCAACGGTCATAAATTCAAGAGCTCTCACTGGGGACTGTAAGAAGTTTAAGCATAGAGATAGTAAGAGATCTGAAGAAATATTGATAGGAGTCATTACTCACTCTAAGTGAAGTACTCCTCAGAAATCTTCTTAATTTTTTTATTTTCTTTTTTGTCATACAAAAGTTCAAGGATTAGAATTTGTAATCTGCTTATGTAATTTTGTATCTGTAATTTATTTTCTCAAGGACAAGTTGTTCGTCTACAACAAAGATTAAACTTATAAGAGTTCAAGATTTTGTATTTTAATTTGTTTATGTGATTTTGTTTTGTTGCAAGATCTGGCATAAGCAAGATTCAGACGCGAACCTTACAAGAAAAATCTATCTTGAGTAGGGATAGAACAATTTATTTTTAAAAAAAAAAATTTAGATATAACGATAACCGCCGAGAAATATTATCTTTCATGGCGGTTATTTTTAGAACCGTTGTGAAAGGCTAAAATTTCCACACACATATCACGGCTATTATAACAAAACTGTCATGAAATATAATATTAATGGCGGTTCTTTTATAACCGCCCTAAAAGGTTAGAATTTTTATAGACATTTAATAGCCGTTATATATATAACCACCATTATATATAGACTTTCCATTGCGCTTTTTTGGAAAATCGTCATGAAATGTCAGTGTTTTCATGGCGGTTATTCACAGAACCGCCGTGATATTTTGAAATACACCTAGAGAGGGGGTGAATAGGTGTACTAGCTAATCTAATGACAAATGATACGGAATTAAAAACTAATTGTAACACACTATGTGTAACCAAAAAGTGTAGCTGAATTTCCCGTGAAGGGCTCTGGACTATCTCCTCTAGATTCCTCTAGATTAAAAGTTGAGGTGCTATATGAAGCTCTCTTGGTTCAACACAAGTATGGACAACACATAAACTATAACTAGCATATGAATATGTGCAATATAATGTAATACAAGATATAAGAGAGATAGAGTTTGGAGATAGTGGATCAAACGCAAAGAAGATATGTTTCAAAGTTCGAGTCATTGCTCTACGTCCCCGCCTTCACGCAGAGAAGGATTTTCACTACGTCCACATAGGACTCCTATAAAGGGAATCTCCACCGAGGAATTTGCAATTACAAACTTGGAGTATACAACTCCTCTCTCCAACCAACCACCTCTACTCAAGAGGTAAGGCACAAAGTCAAAACTCAATCACCTCTACAATCACCTCTACATAAGAGGGATGGGCACAAAGCCAAACTACAATCACCTCTACACAAGAGGGATGGGCACAAAGCCAAACTACAATCACCTCTACACAAGAGAGATCAGGCACTAAGCCAAAACACAATCACCTATACACAAGAGGCATAAGCAACAAATCCAAAGCAAACCCAAATCACCTCTACACCAGAGGAATAGTCACAAAGCCAAAGCAAATAAGAGATATAACACTTGGTGATCACAACAGACCACAAATAATTTTCCTCACATAAACAAAATCCTATAGATAGGATTAGATATGATAGTTCAAGTATGAGAAAATAAAGTGTTTATAAAATAAAAATCACAAAAAAAAATACTTGAAAAAAAATACTAGGTAGAAATAAAATAAAGATCAAAACCAATTTCTCAAAGACTTCTTTTTCTTTGATTTTTCTAACCCTTTGAAAAACAAAATAAAAGATAGAGATTTGAAGCACAAAATCTCTTTTGAAACTCTTTAGAAAATGGGCAAAATGGCATTAGAAAACTGATTAAAATTCTCTTCTCAAATCTAATCCAAAACAGCCCCCAAAATCCCTTTATATAGGGCTAGGAGAAAGCTAGCCGTTGGCAGCCAGAAAAGGTTATTTTTGACCTTTCGGTCGACCGGCTGGTCGACCGTCTAACGGTATATTCTGACCATTGGCGCTCTGGTCGACCGCTCGGTCGACCGGGCCAAAGCTACCGCGACCGCTCGGTCGGCCTGCATTACCCGAAAGTTGGGTAGTTACAGTCAGTCGACCGCCTGGTCAACTGGCCTTCTAGGCTGGTCTTGTGCACGTCTCTATTCACATCGGTCGACCGGTCCAGTCGACCGCCAACAAGTTCTGGCAGAAATTAAGGGACTTGAACTTAGACATTTTAACTCCAATAAAATATCATAAATTCTCATACATTTCACAAAAATAGGTTCTTATAAATATTTGAAGAATAAACATGTGTGACCAAAAATCAACACATTATAAACCATTTGAACTATTTTTGTGATATAGAAATTAAGCTTAAACACAAAATCGGTATTTTTTGAAAATCAAACTTAAAATGGAAAACTGATTCTTTCAAACTTGTATAAATACAAAAACACGATATTGAAACACTTTTGAAGCATATTGTGTATGGATAGAATCTAATACACATGTAAATAATATATCTATGTTTTTGATATAAAATCCAAAATAGTTTTGTTAATTACAAAACTCTAAAGGCATGAATAGGATCATCAAAGTAAGTTTTTTCTAAATATATGAAGCTCATATGTATATAGATGAAATCCAATATACATTAAATCATGTAAACTTTATTTTGATTCTATCTATTCATGAAAAACCATATATATATATATTCGAAATCCAGAACCGGTTAAAGGAAAGCCAAACATATTGAACTTGTGTGTGTAAACTTGAGCATATCAATATTAGTCTATCTTTACACAAGATCTAAACACAACTAAACTAAACACAAACTGAAGTCTTCTTGTAAAACTCCTTCTTCAAGCCGACTCGATCCAAATACGATCCAAAGAGCTTGACCCCATCCGAGTGATAGATGCGATCTTAACGCTCGAGCTCTTAAATCTACATGTGTTAGCTCCCAAACTCCTTTGTTGGAGCTAAGCACATACTACGATCTTAATCAACAACTGAAACTATATAAATACAAAATCATTAATACTATAACTACATGAGTTAATCATCATTAAAACTAGAGTGATGGGCCTTTGGGCTAACAATCTCCCCCTTATTGATGATGACAAAACTCATGGAGTTATATATGCATGGATTAAAGATAAGCTTCATAAAAGCTCCTCCTTAACTCATGCATAACAATAAACAAATAGATATTCAATAAAATGCATAAAGTAAACAAAACATATATGCATACACAAAGATATAAACATGCATATATAAACTCACTAAAATTTCTCCCCATTTTTGTCAATTCATCAATAAAGGGGTGAGGACGATCAACCAATAAAGATATATATGCGATATACATTCATGAAGAGGAGAGACGGTAAGTTAGCTCCCCATGCATACATGCATTACATAGAAAAGGGATGACTAGACCCAACCCACATAAAACAAATATATAATATATAAGCGGAGATGTTAAGCTCCCCCTACACACGTATACCACATAAAGAAAAGAGGTCAAGCACCTCAATGTGAGATAGAGAATATATTAAGCTCCCCTTGCATATAGGCAAAACATATCAACAAATTTTGAAACCACTTTTTAAAACAAATTTTTAAACTTTCTAGAAGTCAACAAAATAAATTATGATACCCAATGAAATCAAATTGTAGTTGACAAAATAAAAGTTGGTACCACTTGTAGAAAAAAATTTTAAGATACCAATAGTAGATTTTGATACCAATCGAAGGTGAAACATGAAGTATATTTTGATACCAAATAAATACCAATTGAAATCAATGCATAAGCTTGTAAAGATACAATTAATATTTGAAACAAAATCAAGCTTAACATAAACATAACTTGTGCTTTAAAAATGTAGAGATATTATAAAACAAGCACAATCAAATCATATATATGTATGTATGAATATGAAAATACTAATTGAAATTTAAAGCATACATATATAAGAAAATAAATATGAGTATACAAAAATAAAATTCCATAAAGATCATGTGTATAACTCATACCTACCACCTTATTCATGCACAAGTTTAAAAGATATTCAATAAGGGTATACAAGGCATTGTCACCCATCCAACCCCCTTTAGGTTGGTATAAGTTTTCAAAAATCATGATTTGAAAATATTTTAGTCTAGCTTGAAAACTCTACCAATTTGAAGAATAAAGACTAGTTTTAAGGTTAATTTTGAAAACTAGTACGAAATCCTTCAAGTAAGAAATAAAACAATAAGTATCCCATGAAAATCACACAATAATTGACACTCAAGTTCTATAAAAGCACATATAAAACTCATGAAAATATAGTCATGCGTAAACACCAAATATAGAGTGAAAGAATCATGTAATCAACAAAATCATGGAAATAAGACATTGAAGCTCATATGAATTTTCTTTTATCAAAAGTAAGAAATTATCAAAACTAAATACACTTCAAGGTATATGTATGTTTCGTTGAAGCTAAAAGTATACATATATATCCCAAACATAAATGAGTCCATAATAGAACATTGTATGAAAAGCAAGTGACTCTAGGATATACATTATATCTATTAGTTTTAGACAAAATATCATATATATCAAGATAAACACATTTTTATGAAAACATGTACAAAAATAGAAAAACAAGTATAAATATAAGAAGCATCAAAACTAGGTTATATATGTACATGTAGTGAGTACAATGAGCAATAAAGTATAAACATATAATAATCAAGTGTAGCTCACTCCTTTTACAAGTATAAAACACAAATTTTAACGAAAACTCCATCTAAACAAGTAATCAAAAGATGAAGTGTAAAATCATAAACAAGTATGATCATTAGGGTAAATATACGAGCTTTAGAGTTAAGATATATATAATAGCTAAAGTATAGTGAGAACACAAAAATAATAGTCCGCATAAACATGGGTGTATCTCAAATACCATTTATGTATATCTCAAGTCTAATTGACATCGCATTTAACATAATGAATATGAAAAATCAAAACATGCTAAAAATCAATCAATGAGAGCATGTAACAAAATGAGGAGTTAGAGATAGTTATAAAAATCAATAGGGCTAATTCTAGGTCTCCAAACCATGGTGGTCCTCCCACCAAACATCCTTGAAGGTGATGTATCCAATTTAGTGTCCATCAAGCTCAAACGCATCCACCATTAAGGCACCAATAACCTCACGTCAAGTGAGAGCCCACACCTACATCAAACACAATAGGGGTGAATTTTGGTACCCATACTTTCTTGGGTCCATGGGGTTAGCATCTTTCCTAACCCAAATAAATCTATTTGTGAATTTGAAATATTTAATCTATCATAACAAAATCTTGCAAGATGGCCCGTATGTCCACAATTGTAAAAGTGTATACATGAACATACATAGAATCATGTGTGTGAGCATGATGAGCATGTGTATGCTGTGATTGGTGTGCATGAATATGTGAAACTTATTTCTTTCGAAAAATGGATTCCAATTTCTTATGATTCATAGCACATTGGCTCAAAGTGGAGCCCAAACAATCTATACTCTTCTTCAAAACACATATATCACTTTCAATAATTGAAGAAGATATGGAGCAACTAACATGTTTATCAATAGAAGAAGAGGCAATGGAAACATGACAAGCATGAGCATCAACATCATTTTTCAAAGAAGTATTTCCTTTAAAACTAAATCTAGCTCTTTTGAAATTGAAATAATTTTATTTTTCAAAGAATCATTCTCTTTCAAAACAATTTCAAGTTTTGAAGATAAAAGCTCATTTTTCTTTAAAACAATATTAAAATCATTTTTATTCTTTAAAATTTATTTTTCTTTAAAACAAGGTCAGGTTGGGTTTTCAAGGAGTCCCTTTCACTTGAAATCTCAATCCTCTCTTGCAAAACTATATTAAGTTTAGAAAATAAATCCTCATTTTTTTTCTTTTAATTTAAAACTTTTTCTTCAAAAGTTTGTATTTTTCTAGCAAGTTTTCACAAAATAGGGAAAACTCTTCATTAATGCATGGGCATCCATACTATCATGATCATCATTAGAAGAGCTAGCACTATCATCTAATTGAGTGTTTGAGTTTACCTCAAAAAAGTCATTCCCTTGGACCATGAAGCAAGCTTGGTCGGACTTATCTCCACTATACTCTTTCTCCATATTATTTGTCGTTTGTAGCTTGGGAGAGGTCAATGTATTCCACACTGCAAAAGCGGAATCACAATGAGAAATCAGACATAAATATTCTTTGCTAAGTGTATGCTTTAGTGCATTTAAGGCTTGTGCATTAGCCTCAATGTACTTACCATTATCAAAATAAGTTTTCTTGGTAATGGCAAGATAGACATGCAAACCTAAGTTTTTAAATAAGCACTCATCCTAAACTTTCATATATCGATGTTAGAAATATCAAACATGGAAGGTAAAAGGTGATCCATGAGTGTATAGACTATATGTGTGCAAATGCAATACTAGATTAGCAATCTGAGATCTCACTCCTACGTGGTTAAACCTAATATCAGGAGCATAGGCTCTGATACCAAATTGAAAACACACTAGAGAGGGTGAATAGGTGTACTTGCTAATCTAATAACAAATGATGTGAAATTAAAAACTAACTGCAACACACTATGTGTAACTAAAGAGTATAGTCAAATTTTCCGTGAAGGGTTCTGGACTATCTCCTCTAGATTCCTCTAGACTAAGAGTTGAGGTGCAATATGAAGCTCTCTTGGTTCAACATAAGTATGGACTGTAAATCACCTAGAGGGGGGGTGAATAGGTGATGAGCTAATCTAAAGGTCAATAATGCGGAATTAAAACTTATTTAATGCAAATTAACTTTTTGAACTAAACACCACGTATAACACAAGAGTGTAGCCGGATTCTCCGTGAAGAACTCTGGACTAACTCCTCAAGATTCCTCTAAATAAGAGTTGAGGTGCCGCGTTGGCTCTCTTGGTTGAATACAAGTGTTAGCAAACAATCCCCAAGCATATAATAATATGAGCACAAATATATATATCAAGCATGAAAAGATGAAAACAATATAAGCATGCAAGATATAAACAAGGGATAGAGAGAGCAATCACAAACACAGGAGATTTGTTTCGAGGTTCGAGCACACTTGCTCTACGTCCCCGCCTTCAACACTATGAAGGATTTTCACTATAAACCGATCCCACTGGATCACTCGGTGCCACAACACCTACAAGGAGTTCCAACTAGAACTCGTGGACTCTCTAGTCCCGAACACACCGCAATCCCACAAGCTCGCCGAGGCCGCACCTCAAACAAAGAGTTCACACACGAACTTAAAACACCGCGAACCCGCAAGTCCGCCTCCTCAAAGTACAAGAAAGATCTCTTGGTGATCTAAACACTTTGATCACCAATAAAACACTCTCACAATAACACTCCTATAAGTAGATGTAGCAATGGATAGTTCAAATGTTTGTGTGAGAAAACTAGGATTGAAATGGTGGAGGAAAACTCAAGAAAATCACTTTTAAACACTCTTGAAAATCTCTCCTTTTGATATGGCAATTTTGGCTGTTAAACAAGTAGAGATAAATACCTAATAGAGTTGAAAAACTGGCTCAAAACCTACTTGAAAATCTTGTTCAAAATAGTACCAAAAGCCTCCTTTTATCGGGTTAGAAATCTAGTCGTTGGGGCATTTTTTCAGCCCTAACGGCTGACGGTCGACCGGCCCGGTCGACCGCCAACGGTCAGAATTCTGACCGTTGGAGCCTCGGTCGACCGGCCCAGTCGACCGCTGCCTGGAACAGAGAGTAGAGCTCTCTGCCGGTCGACCGGCCCGGTCGACTGGGGCTTTCCAGAGAGCAGAGGCTCTCTGGCGGTCGACCGGGTCGGTCGACCGGCCCTCCAGCAGACTTGGCGTGCACATTTTGTGCACGTCGGTCGACCGTCCTGGTCGACCCACTCCTAACTCGGTCGACCGGCAGAAGCCAGACAGGACATTTTTAGGGATTTAAAAGTTATCTTTTTAGCTTAAATAAAATCACAAAAAATCTACAAAAATAGTTTCAATATTATACTTAGATAATCAAACATGTTTGAGCAAAATCAAGACATGTTACAAACAATTTAAACTATTTTTTTAACTTAAAAATTTTGGCTAAAAAACAAAAACTGTATTTTTCCAAAAGATTTTTTTCAAAACTTCTCCAAATACAAAAATAAGATATTTTAAACACTTTGAAAGCATAGGGTATATGAATATGATCCACTACACATAAAAGATGAAATATCTATGTTTTTGATATTAAGCTCTAAAACGGTTTTGGTTAAAAACACATGTATACTTTGAATACCAAAAACCAAAACGGTATTTTTCCAAAATGAAAACTCTTTTGTATTTTTTTTCAAAATAAAAAACTCTTATATGAAAACTCATCTAAATCAAGAGTGTGTGTGTGTAAGATATACTTGAACAATCCACCAACTATTCTATCCTTTACATTTTATCTAAAAATAAAATCTTAATAAAAACAAACCTAGACTCAAGTCTTGATCTTGAAGTCTTCACTTAAAGTCTTCTCATCTTCTTAACTTGGTCCAAACTTGCTCCAAAGAGCTAGACTCCTCTTGAGTACTTGATGTGGTCTTGGTGCACAAGCTCTTAAATTAAACCGTGCTAGCTCTAAAACTTGACTTTAAATCTTTTATTTAAGCTACACACCTACTAAGATTTTGATCACAAATCTGAGACTAAATAAACACAAGATCATTAGTACCATAACTATATGAGTTGATCATCATCAAAACTAGAGTGATGGGCCTTTGGGCCAATATGGATAACATACAAACTATATCTAGCATATGAATATGTGCAATATAATGTAATGTAAGATATAAGAGAGATAGTGGATCAAACGTAAACAATAAGATATGTTTCGAAGTTTGAGCCACTGCTCTACGTCCCCGCCTTCACACAGAAGGATTTTCACTACGTTCACAAAGGGAACCTTTACCAAGGAATTTCCAATTACAAACTTAGAGTATACAACTCCTCTCTCCAATACAACCACCTCTACTCAAGAGGTAAGGCACAAAGCCAAAACTCAATCACCTCTACACAAGAGGGATGGGCACAAAGCTAAACTACAATCACCTCTACACAAGAGGGATAAGACACTAAGGCAAAACACAGTCACCTCTACACAAGAGGGATAAAGCCACAAATCCAAAGCAAAAACTCAATCACCTCTGCACAAGAGGGATAGGCACAAAGCCAAAGCAAATAAATAAGAGATTACAACGCTTGGTCATCACAATAGACCACAAATAATTTTCCTCACATAAACAAGATCCTATATATAGGATTAGATATGATAACTCAAGTGTGAGAAAATAAGGTGTTTGGAAAACAAAATCACAAAGAAAAATACTTAGAAAAAATACTAGATAGAAATAAAAATAAAGATTAAAACCAATTTCTCAAAGACTTCTTTTTCTTTGATTTTTTTCAATCCTTTGAAAAATAAAATAAAAGATAGATATTTGAAGCACAAAATCTCTTTTGAAACTCTTTAGAAAATGGGCAAGATGGTATTAGAAAACTAGTTAAAATTCTATTCTCAAATCTTATTCAAAACAGCCCCCAAAATCCCTTTATATAGGGTTAGGAGAAAACTAGTCGTTGGTAGCAGAAAAGATCATTTTTGACCTTCCGGTCGACCGGCCGGTCGACCGTCCAACGGTCATATTTCTGACCGTTGGCACTCCGTTCGGCCTCCCGGTCAGCTGGGCCAAGCTTGTCGGTCGGCCAGTACTACCCGAGAGCTGGGTAGTTACAGTCGGTCGACTGCCTGGTCGACCGACCTTCTAGGCTGGTCCTTGTGCACGTCTCTGTTCACATCGATCGACTGGTCCGGTCGACCAACCTCTGGTCCGGTCCGCCAGCATGTTCTGGCAGAAATTAAGAGACTTAAAACTTAGCATTTTAACTCCAATAAAATCCCATAAATTTCACAAAAATAGGTTCTTATAAATATTTGAAGAATAAACATATGTGATCAAAAATCAACACATATTATAAACCATTTGAACTATTTTTGTGATATAGAAATTAAGCTTAAACATAAAATCGGTATTTTTCTGAAAATCAAACTTTAAAATGGAAATCTGATTTTTCTCAAGCTTTTATAAATATAAAAACATGATATTGAAATACTTTTGAAGCATATTGTGTATGGATAGAATCCAATACACATGTAAATAATATATTTATGGTTTTGACATAAAATACAAAATATGTTTTGTTAATTAGAAAACTCTAAACACGTGAATAAGAACATCAAAGTAAGTTTTTCTAAATATATGAAGCACATATGTATATAGATGAAATCCAATGTACATTAAACCGTGTAAACTTTGTTTTGATTCTATCTATTCATGAAAATCATATATATGCATATTCGAAATCCAAAACCGGTTAAACGAAAACTAAACATATTAAACTTGTGTGTGCATGTGAACTTGAGAATATCAACACTAGTCTATCTTTATATAAGATTTAAACACAACTAAACTAAATACAAACCAAAGTCTTCTTGTAGAACTCCTTCTTCAAGCCAACTCGATCCAAATACGATCCAAAGAGCTTGACTCTATTCGAGTGGTAGATGCAATCTTGACGATCGAGCTCTTGAATTTACATGTGTTAGCTCCCAAACTCCTTTATTGAAGTTAAGCACCTACTACGATCTTGGTGAACAACTGAAACTATACAAACACAAAATCATTAGTACTATAACTACATGAGTTAATCATCATCAAAACTAGAGTGACGGGCCTTTGGGCCAACAATTTTTTGTTTGACGGCAGGCTAAAACTACCGTTAAATATTAATATTGCCGGGATATACGGCGATTTTTGACCCGTCGTCGTTCCTTTTAAACAGTGATTTTAAACCACCTTGAAAGCCCATCTCTGTTGTACTGTGCACTATTCAGTTTCTAACTGAATTTGCCTTATTCCCTCTTCAAATCTTCCTCTCCTTTTTCTGATAAGAACATAAGCAATATCTCATCCCCCACCCCCCACCCCCCCACCCCCCCCCCCCCCCCCCCCCCCCCCCCCGCGCTGGCCGTCTTCTTTGTTTCTTTTTTTTCTTTTTCTTTTCTTTCTTCTTTTTTAACTCGTCCGTAGAACTCTTTCTCCCTTTTTTTTTTAGTGCAAGTCTTTGTTTCTTCTTTTAAGAAAAAGATAAATGCATTAGTTGTTTCTTTATTGAGTTGTGAGCCCTATTAATAGAAATAATCTAAACTACAGAATTATATCTTTAGGTTAAAATACTAGTTAAATTTGAAATTTAAATTACACAAGAATACTGTTTTTTGTAACTACACAATTTTATAGGGGCTAATATGTTAAAAGAGAGATGTTTTCTTCTCAAATTAAGAATCCACAATCCTATATTCAAGGAAATTATCGTGAGGCAAGTGTGGGTTATGCTAGAAAATATTTAAATAGGTTCAGTGGACTCTACATGAATACCTCCATCATGCTAATCCTAGATTCTAGCAGGAATCACATAAAAACTATCCAAATTTTCTTTCTTTCTTTGTTTCAGTGAACAACTTAAGAATTGGATATTTTTTTTGCACTCTGGTGATTAGCCAGTACATTAAAGAATTCTAGTTTAATTTGCTAAAGCTATTGTTACTGCAACCCAATGGTAAAAATCTTTTCTGATGCAGTTAACAAAAGATCGTTCAAAGTAACTTGTTAGTATTGACAGAAGAGACAAAGCACGAACACAACAAGTCTAAAGGAATCTAAATCACACAAGCAGAGACAAATACCAAGTCCACCAAGTTCTGACCTGCTAACAGAAAATCTACGCAAGTCGAGACCATAGGCCATAACATACAGTAAACACTCCCCTTTCATGGCACAGGCCAAGCAAACTTTTGCTTTTTCTGCTAACCACAGACTTCTATTAAAAGTTAGAAATTGAAGGACATGTGAGACGTTCTGTCTGCACTGCCCTCGGTCCAATCCAAGACACAAAATCCCAAATTGCACGACAAAGGGTTGAGAAGCCTCCCAATTTAATGGTTTTGATGCATGTATTTAGATTAGCAAATCTCACAGGTAAATCTGATATATGGTCTCTAAGCTATGTTGCAAGGAAATGGATACTGTTGACACTGGCACAACATGACATGACACGCAAACATATGATGAATCTAAAAAGTATGTACAAAATAGAAGTATCGTGTATAATATGTGTGTTGGACGCTCGTGTCTTCAGTACGACTCCAGCTTTGAAGTGCCCTTCTACCTGTCTCTGAAAGTTAGATGTGTTAGGCCTGTTAGATTGTTGATTTCTGGGATCAATCTGACAACTAATCAATATCACTGAAATATCACCGATCTAATTGGCCAGGTCGGTTAATATCAGGTGGGAGGTTTTCCGTTCAATAGAACGTTCCTTAATTAAAGAACCACCTTTCAATTACCTTCCTTGGTTAAACACCAATTAGACTGGTATAAGTCAGTCTCAATATACTGATATTCAGTATATCCCCTGTATAAAGAAATTAATTCACTTATACAGTACTTAGAGTGAGGTACGCTTAAATCGAATCTCCTTAAGACAATTACGTCCCCCGCACCGGTGTTAACAGGTTACTGACGCTGGTCTCCCAAGATAACAACACTCCTTCACGGTATTTGGATAGCACTACCAAATCATTGTACGGTCGAACCGTATTTAACCAGTACCTTCACAGGATTATTGAAGCAGCGGGAATAAGACAAATTTCGGGAGAATATTTGCCTTTACATTGGAGGAGCACCCATTGTAGAGGAAGAAGGAAGGTAGAAGAATATTCTTTTTTAGAAGTCCCAGATTCAGATAACAATTCTACTAAAGAATCTGTTAAATTTTCTGAGCCCTCTTTCAGAACGAATTTTTGTAGAATCTCTCTTGGAAGCCGCTTCGAAAACCGAGTTACTGATTTCCCACTTCTCTTTGAGAGTTACCTCAACTGAGAGAGAGAGAGGATCTCAATTTAGAACGTAGAGAGAGTTGGATTTTGGTGTGTCTTAATTTGAGAAAACGGAGCGCTATTTATAGCGCTCCGGGAGGGGTATTTCCGTCCGAACCCAACCAACAGTTGCAATGGTTCTGTCTGAACTGTTGTAACGGTTTGTTTCAACCGCCGCAACCGTCCAACTGCCCAACTGCCGCGATGGTTTACAGATAGTCGTTAGGTGGGGCGGTTCGGATCCGGATAGCGGAGCGGGTATGCTCCGCGTAACCCATACCCGTGAGACCCGGTTCAAAAAGAACCAGGCCGGGTAGGGAACCCGGACCCGGACCCGGACGCGTGCGCATGTGCGAGCATGGTTTCCTCCCAATCACGCGCGAAAACTCCAAGTACCCAAAGGGCAGGCCCTTTGCTCCCATTTTTCTCTATTTAAACACTTCAAACTTCCATCTCATGGCCAATGTGGGACTAAATGCCTTTAACTACCTTTAGTCCCATTTTGACTTTGAATTAGGTAATCTTTAGACTTGAATATCTCATTCATTCGAAGTCGGAATTGAACATGTGAATATACCACGTTCATCCCCAATGGAAGGAGAACACACTCCAACCATCATCCAATTGATTTGATTAACGGATCTCGCCGTAATTCAATTCAAAGATTCACATATATTCTTCATATTCCCAACAATCCCCCACAATGAATGGAGATTCAAGGAATTGACGCACAAAGAGACTGACTCTATTGTGAAAGGTACTTTAGAAAAGAAACTGCATCAGGATAGGTGAACTAGGTTATGAACCTTCCATAGCGAATGCTTTATCGGACTTACTGGCTAATCAGTGAACTAAGTCTTGAACTGTTAGCCATTAGTGTAAGGCAAGTCAACAAGCTTCACACAATGACTTTCCGAATCAACTTTGGTTCTCGGTTGTGTCCATTTTGACCCTGGACATTCTTGATTTCAGAGAGTATCTTTAGGGAATAACAGCCTCCATAGAAATTCCCAAAGAGCCGACCCAATTTTATACTCACATAGGTGATCGTCCTATTAAAAGTAGTCTACTCTACTCCACTTATTTAGTAACAAGATATAGGCATCATTAAAAGCATTAAGCTTATCCTTAATCCACTTGTAGACAACACTTATGTGCACCTTAGGAATGGATTGGAGTCAAGCTCCCAAATGCTTACTTGCTAAGTCAATCATAACTAGTTTTTTTCTTGAACTTAGTCCGTGGGATCTACAATCGCTAAATGAGATTTCCATTTAGCTGACTCGGTAAGGTTAGGCTTTTAGACCCATTCCCCTCGATGCGCAGTTTATACGCTCTTCACTTAAACTTTAGTAAGCGGATCCGCTAAATAATCTTTTGACGAGACAAAGTTAATAGAGATAATTCTATTTGAAAGCAACTGCTTAACAATATTATGTCTACGACGAATATGTCTAGACTTACCGTTGTATATAGCATTTTGTGCCCTCGATATAGCTGCTTGATTATCGTAGTGTATGCATATAGCGGGCACTGGCTTTTGCCATAATGGTATATTTTTCAAAAATTGTCGAAGCCATTCTGCTTCTTCTCCAGCCTTATCTAAGGCTATGAATTCTGATTTCATAGTGGAACGGGCAATACATGTTTTGTTGGCCCAAAGGCCTATCACCCTAGTTTTGATGATGATCAACTCATGAAGTTATATTTACTAATAATCTTGTGTTTAATTAGTGACAGATTCCTTATCAAGATCTTAGTAGGTGTGGAGCTTCAACAAAGGATTTAAAGACAAGTTGGAAGCTAGCACCGGTTGATTCACGAGCCTATGCAACAAGTACACATCTAGAGATGAGCTCGGTGGATTACTTTTGGACCAAGTCAAGAAGATGAGAAGCCTTCAAGGGAAGACTTCAAGAAGTTGAAGACTTGTGTCTAGGTATAAGATTTTGTTTTGTTTTAGTTAAAATGTAAAGGATAGAATAGTTGGTGGATTGCTCAAGTTCATATCACACACACACTCTTGATTTATATGTGTTTTCATAAAAGATTTTTAGTTCTAGAAAAATACCGTTTTGGTTTTTGGTGTTTCAAATATACATGTGTTTTTAACCAAAACCATTTTAGAACTCTCGACACTCTTTTAGTCTTTTAGTCATAACTTTTGATTCTCTTATTCAATTAACATGATTTAAATTGCATTTTAAAGATGACTTTCAGAGATACATTTAATATTCAATAATCGTTTTCTGATTTAAATGTTAAGAATGTCAAATATGGGTTGAAGTCTGAAAAACAGTTTACAGTTTTTGATTTGATACCTTTTAGTATTTTATTGATAACTTTCAAATCCGAATTTATATTGATTTTATTTAAGTTGCATAAGAAAGAAGACTTCAATATCTACAAATTCATCCTATATACTTATTCCCAAATTTGAACGTTTTAGACCTCAAAACTGTGCTCCAAGTTAACCTATTGCACAGAGGTCGGTCGACCGGGCCGGTCGACCGACGTGCACAAAACTGTGCACGTTTTGTGCGGTCGACCGGGCCGGTCGACCGGAACTGAGAGCAGTGCTCTCTGTTCTTCCCGGTCGACCGGGCCAGTCGACCGGAGGCTGTAACGGTCAGATTTTTGACCGTTACCGGTCGACCGGCCGGTCGACCGGCAGCTCTGACAGACCCCAACGGTCAGATTTTTCTGACCTCTATAAAAGGGGGTTTTGTCATTGTTTTGAGCCAAGATTTTAGGAGAGCTTTTGTCCAGTTTTTCCCATTCTTTTCAGAAAGTTTTCTCCACATATTTGAGAGCAAATACTTCCAATCAAATAGGAAGAATTTATCAAGAGTGATAAAAGTGATTTCTTGAGTTTTTCACCATAGTTCTTTTCCTTGATTTCTCACACTACACTTGAGCATCCATTGTTATATCTATCCTATAGGAGAGTTGTAGTGAGAGTTTATAATTGGTGATCAAGTGTTTAGATCACCAAGAGATCATTTCTTGTTCTTTGAGAAGGCGGACGGTTGTGTTCGCGGTTTGATTGAGGGTCCTAGTGAGGACTTGTAGCTTGAGGTGCGGCCTCGACGAGCCGGTGGGCTTGTGTTGTGTAAGGGACTAGAGAGTCCGAGGGCTTGTAGGTGTTACGGCACCGAGGAGAGATCCGGTGGGATCTTGCATAGTGGAAATCCTTCGTGTGTCGAAGGCGGGGATGTAGAGCAAGTGTGCTCGAACCTCGAAACAAACCCTTTGTGTTTGCGATTGCTCACTCTTGCTCTCTTACTCTTTTTGTCTCACTTATATCTTGCATTACTTTATAGTCTTTATCTCTTATATGCATGATATACTTTTGTGCTCATAATTGCTATACTTACTTGGGATTGTTATTAACACTAGTATTCAACCAAGAGAGCCAACGCGGCACCTCAACCCATTCAAGGGGAATCTAGAGGAGTTTGTCCAGAGCCTCGCAAGGGGAATTCGGCAACACTCTTGTGTTATACATAAGTGTTCAATTAAAAGAAGTTTAATTTGGTCAACTTAGTTTTAATTCCGCATTATTTGTTCATAAGTGACCATTGCATTAGCCATCACCTATTCACCCCCCCCTCTAGGTGATCTTACAATTGGTATCAGAGCTAGTGCTCTTGATTTGGGTCTAACAACCTAAGAGTTAAAGATCCTCCTTTAGGCTAATCACAATATTTTTGTACACACACACCTCACCATGGACTTCATGTCACCACCCACCTTTGATATTCTTAACATCCAAATTTGGAAGGTTAAGATGTCATTGTACCTCAAGGCCTTAGGATTTCATGTTTATCTTGCCATATCTAATAATGCATATTGCTTAAATGGTAAGAATTTTGAGGCTAATGCAAAAGCCCTTCATGCTATCAAGTCAACCCTAAATGATGATTATTTATCTAGGGTATCTAACGTTGACTCGGCTTTTGTAGCTTGGAACATCATCACCTCCCTTGGCGAAAAGGATCTATATTATGCCGGGAGTGATTCGGACGTTGGAAGCAACACCTCCAACGCATGCTTTATGGTCCAAGGGGATGACCCCCTTGAGGTAAATTCCGAATCTGATGATGAGGACATGTCATATGATGAGCTATCTACTTTTTGTCATCTATTGCTTGAGAAATATGACATGATTAGAAAAGAAAATAAAAATTTGAAAAAGAACATTGCTTGCATGCATAAAGAACATGACTCATTTAGAGATAACATTGCATGCTTAGAAAAAGATAATAAAAGTTGGAAAAAGAAATTTGATTGCATGCTTAAAGAAAATGATTCTTTTAGATCTAAGATTGCATGCTTAGAAAAAGAAAATAAAGATTTGAAAAATGAGAATGTTTCCTTATTTTCAAAATTGAATGATCTTTGTGAAGGGAACAATATTTTGAAAAATGATATTGCTATGGTGGAACAACAAAAAGAAAGTATTTTACAAGAAAATAAATCTTTAAAAAGAAAATTTGTTGAAAAAGAAAAGGATAATGTTTTTCAAAAGAAAAAGAAAATGATTCTTTATCTCACCATGCTTTACATGCCACAACTAATGAGATTAAGAATTTGAAAAATAAAATGGATGGTTTGAGTTCAACTTTGAACTCTTGTGCTTTTAATCATTCTAGGTTGGAGTCAATGTTTTCAAAGAAACAAACTCCACACATTCATGCACATCATAACCATGCATTTGCTTATGTTGCACAACATGATCACACTCCTACACATAAGCATACTAAGGTGTACGTATGTACACATTGTGGCCGCAAAGGCCATTTAGCAAAATATTATTTTGATAAGAAACCTCATTTATATTTTGTTAAGTATAAAAGATTTTGGGATCCTTGCAATAAAGCTAACCCCAAAGGACCCAAGAAAGTATGGGTACCAAAACCCCCACCCTTTGATTTTAATGTAGGTGAGGGCTCTCACAAAACGTGAGAGGATTGGTGCCTTGATAGCGGATGCAATGGACATGATGGACAAACTTTTGGATGCATTGCTATCAAGGAGATTTTGGTGGGAAAGACCACCATATTTGGAGCTTTGGAGTTGGTAACAATTTCTAAACTCCTATTTTTTTGTTTATGCTTGTTCATCCATAATATTCATAGCATGTTCATGTTTTAAGATTTTATGTGCTTCATGTGGTAATTACATGCTTAGATGTAGAATGTATCAAACTTACATTTATACATATACAAATAGTGAACTACAATTGACTCATATATATAGTTGAACTTCATGCTCACTTGTATCCACTATAAGCATATGTATAGACTAGTTTTGATGATTCTCATTTATACATGCTTGGCCAATTTTTAATGCTTTACTTCATGTATATACATGTTCAATTCAAATCTAATAAATATACATGTATACCCGTGAGTCTCTTGCCTTCATGCAAACATCATTCATAGACTCTTTTAGATTTGGGATATGTATGTGTATTGTTAGGATTGGATTAATCATACATATACCATGAAGATTAGTGTTTTGATGAAAAATGATTTTTCGTGCTTTTGTTAAAAATGTGTCTTATGATCTTTTTGAGCTTAAATGTCTATTTTCATAAAAATGCTATTTACATGATTGTTTAACACTCACATTTCTTGTTAAAATCATTTATGAGCCTAATAGACCATGAGTGCTTAAATTTTTTATGTATTTAGTTATGTTTATGAAAAACATATGATTTGATGTATTTGAAGGATCTTTAACTAGTTTGTCAAAAATCTATTTATACTAGTTATCTATTCTTCAAATAGTTTTTGAGATTTACACATGATCCTACTTTACAATAATTTGGATAAATTATTTTGTATTCTCAAGATTTGATGATTCATGATTTGAATATTAGTTTAAGTGTTAGCTTTTGTCAATACTAGGATTTATACTTGTACATATCATGGGCCACAAATAAATCTATTTATATTTGTGCTTGAATGCTTATTTGAACCCATGAAATGTGCTTGTATTGCTTAGTTTTGATGATTCATACATCTTTAAACTTATATTCTCTCTTGGATTTGATTTATGATCATGTGCTTTTCATTTCATGTATATGTGCATTCTGGCCAAACTTTAAGATATACATGTATACCTCTTGAGTCATTTGCCTTTCATGCAAATCTACATATATGGACTCAATTGCATTAGGGATATGTATGTATGCTTCTTGTGTTGACAAAATATACATATACCTTGAAATATAATTATTTTAAAATAAAGAAATTTTTGTGATGATTTTCATGCTTTCAATAATTTATGTTTTAAAGGAATATTGAACTTTATTGCTATTTTTCATGATGCCATGTTCCACATAACACTAGTACACTCACTTCTTTTCAATATGGACTTTATGGATACTAGAGTGTTTTTAGTGCCTTGTGTTTCATTGATATTTCATGAAAAACCTTTGATTTATTCCTTGATTGAAGGATTCCGTACTAGTTGTTAAACACCTTCATTTAACTAGTTCGAATTCTTCATGTGGTAGATTATATGATATATACACTTAAGCTTAATTTTCAATTGGTATCATTGGATATTTTCAATTGGTATCAATTTGACCTCTTATGTATATACTCATATTTTTGCTTTCCCATATATGTATGTATCACCTTCAATTGATATTAGTTCTTCATACATATATATGATTTGTGTGTGCTTGTATCTAAATGGACTTATATTTTTAAAGCACAAAGTTGTTAATGCTAAGCTTACTTCAAATCTTATTTATCTTCAAGCTTATGCATTGTATTTCATAATTGGTATCAAAATTCAAAATTTGGTTGTTCTACATTTGGTACCTTAAAAGAAAATATTGTATTTTAAGATATTTCAAAATTTTGTTTTCATAAGAAAATTTCAAAATTTTTAATTTGTATTGCCTATATGCAAGCAGAGCTTAACATCTCTTCTACATATAGATCTTCTTGATTGATTTAGATTACCCCTCCTTGATTTCTTTATTTTTGACAAAAAGGGGGAGAAAATTTGTTTGATATATTTTACTTTGAACCCTTTGTTGATGATTGACAAAAGGGGGAGAAGAATTTGAGATTTTATATGCATGTCTTCCTTGTGTAAGGGGGAGAAGATTTTATGTTCATGTATATATGTTGTGGTTTGCAAATAATAGGAGAAAAAGATTTGATTTTGTGTTATCTCCATTCATTTGCATACATGTCATGTGCTTCATTGTCATATCTTTATCATTTATTTGGTATGCATGAGTTAAGGGGGAGCTTCTTTGAAGCTTTACTTTAATCCATGCATATATAACTTCATGAGTTTTGTCATCATCAAAAAGGGGGAGATTGTTGGCCCAAAGGCCTATCACCCTAGTTTTGATGATGATCAACTCATGAAGTTATATTTACTAATAATCTTGTGTTTAATTAGTGACAGATTCCTTATCAAGATCTTAGTAGGTGTGGAGCTTCAACAAAGGATTTAAAGACAAGTTGGAAGCTAGCACCGGTTGATTCACGAGCCTATGCAACAAGTACACATCTAGAGATGAGCTCGGTGGATTACTTTTGGACCAAGTCAAGAAGATGAGAAGCCTTCAAGGGAAGACTTCAAGAAGTTGAAGACTTGTGTCTAGGTATAAGATTTTGTTTTGTTTTAGTTAAAATGTAAAGGATAGAATAGTTGGTGGATTGCTCAAGTTCATATCACACACACACTCTTGATTTATATGTGTTTTCATAAAAGATTTTTAGTTCTAGAAAAATACCGTTTTGGTTTTTGGTGTTTCAAATATACATGTGTTTTTAACCAAAACCATTTTAGAACTCTCGACACTCTTTTAGTCTTTTAGTCATAACTTTTGATTCTCTTATTCAATTAACATGATTTAAATTGCATTTTAAAGATGACTTTCAGAGATACATTTAATATTCAATAATCGTTTTCTGATTTAAATGTTAAGAATGTCAAATATTGGGTTGAAGTCTGAAAAACAGTTTACAGTTTTTGATTTGATACCTTTTAGTATTTTATTGATAACTTTCAAATCCGAATTGATATTGATTTGATTTAAGTTGCATAAGAAAGAAGACTTCAATATCTACAAATTCATCCTATATATTTATTCCCAAATTTGAATGTTTTAGACCTCAAAACTGTGCTCCAAGTTAACCTATTGCACAGAGGTCGGTCGACCGGGCCGGTCGACCGACGTGCACAAAACTGTGCACGTTTTGTGCGGTCGACCGGGCCGGTCGACCGGAACTGAGAGCAGTGCTCTCTGTTCTTCCCGGTCGACCGGGCCAGTCGACCGGAGGCTGTAACGGTCAGATTTTTGACCGTTACCGGTCGACCGGCCGGTCGACCGGCAGCTCTGACAGACCCCAACGGTCAGATTTTTCTGACCTCTATAAAAGGGGGTTTTGTCATTGTTTTGAGCCAAGATTTTAGGAGAGCTTTTGTCCAGTTTTTCCCATTCTTTTCAGAAAGTTTTCTCCACATATTTGAGAGCAAATACTTCCAATCAAATAGGAAGAATTTATCAAGAGTGATAAAAGTGATTTCTTGAGTTTTTCACCATAGTTCTTTTCCTTGATTTCTCACACTACACTTGAGCATCCATTGTTATATCTATCCTATAGGAGAGTTGTAGTGAGAGTTTGTAATTGGTGATCAAGTGTTTAGATCACCAAGAGATCATTTCTTGTTCTTTGAGAAGGCGGACGGTTGTGTTCGCGGTTTGATTGAGGGTCCTAGTGAGGACTTGTAGCTTGAGGTGCGGCCTCGACGAGCCGGTGGGCTTGTGTTGTGTAAGGGACTAGAGAGTCCGAGGGCTTGTAGGTGTTACGGCACCGAGGAGAGATCCGGTGGGATCTTGCATAGTGGAAATCCTTCGTGTGTCGAAGGCGGGGATGTAGAGCAAGTGTGCTCGAACCTCGAAACAAACCCTTTGTGTTTGCGATTGCTCACTCTTGCTCTCTTACTCTTTTTGTCTCACTTATATCTTGCATTACTTTATAGTCTTTATCTCTTATATGCATGATATACTTTTGTGCTCATAATTGCTATACTTACTTGGGATTGTTATTAACACTAGTATTCAACCAAGAGAGCCAACGCGGCACCTCAACCCATTCAAGGGGAATCTAGAGGAGTTTGTCCAGAGCCTCGTAAGGGGAATTCGGCAACACTCTTGTGTTATACATAAGTGTTCAATTAAAAGAAGTTTAATTTGGTCAACTTAGTTTTAATTCCGCATTATTTGTTCATAAGTGACCATTAGATTAGCCATCACCTATTCACCCCCCTCTAGGTGATCTTACATGTTTGCATGGAAGATTTTCAGGATACCGCTGCTTCTCCTAGAGTAAATATGTATCCGCTAGTTGATTTTGATTCCTCAGAATCTGAAATCCAATTAGCATTATTGTATCCTTCAAGTACAGGTGGATACTATTCATATCTCAAGGCATATTCCTTGGTATGTGATACGTAACCTAATACTCGTAGTAGAGCAGTCTAATGTTGATCACTAGAATTGCTAGTGTATCTGCTTAATTTGCTTACAGCATAAGCAATATCGGGTCTAGTGCAATTTATCAAATACATTAGACTTCCGATAATCTGAGAATACTCCAACTGGTGTATTCGAGTTCCTGTATTCTTATGAAGGTGGACATGTGGGAGAAAAGGATTTGTATTCTCCTTTATCCCATAATTCTTGAATCTTTCTATCTCTTATCCACGTAGTGAGATTGAGATAGACTGATTCCATCTGGTGTTCTGGTGATTTTAATTCCTAAAATTACATCAGCAACCCTCAGATCCTTCATGTCAAAACAGTTGGATAACATTCTTTTAGTGGACTTAATAATTTCAATATTAGTCCCAAGTATCAACATGTCGTCTACATAAAGACAAACAATGATACATGCATTTCCAATTGTTTTAGTGTAAACACACTTATCACATTCATTGATAGTGAATCCATCTTTGATCATGACACTATCAAATTTCTCATGTCATTATTTTGGAGCCTGCTTTAGACCGTACAAGGATTTTATCAATTTACACACTTTGTGTTCTTGGCCCTTGACTATAAATCCTTCAGGTTGCTCCATATATATTTCTTCATTTAATTCACCATTTAAGAATACAGTCTTGACATCCATTTGATGGATATCTAAGTTATGCAATACCGCAATTGCAATCAACATCCGAATGGATATTATTCTTGTTACTGGTGAATAAGTATCGAAGTAGTCAAGTCCTTCTTTTTGTCGATAATCCTTGGCTACTAATCTAGTCTTGTACTTATCAATAGATCCATCAGGTTTTAATTTTCTTTTGAAAATCCACTTACACCCAATTGGTTTACTGTCAGGAGGTAAGTTTGCCAATTCCCAAGTATGATTACTTAGTATGGATTCTATTTCGCTATTTATAGCTTCTTTCCATATTTGTGCTTCTGGGGTAGACATAACCTCTTTAAATGTTTGAGGCTCGCTTTCAATAGCGTATGCTATGAAATCTGGACCAAAAGAATTTGAGATTCTAGATCTCTGACTTCTTCTTGATTCAATTTCCGCATTAACAATCGGTTTCGAGGCTTTCGTCCCTGAACGTCATCTCATGTGTTCTTTTCCCAGAAATCTCATCTGTTTCCTGTTTATATGAAAAAATATTTTCAAAGAACACAACATCTCTAGATTCGATAATCATGTTTACATGAATATCTGGTATTTCTAATTTATAAACCATAAATCTGTAGGCACTACTATTCAAGGCATAGCCTATGAATATGCAGTCCATAGTTTTTGCTCCCAACTTAGTCTTTTAGGTAATGGTGCTAGTACTTTTGCAAGACACCCCCACATTTTGAGGTAATGGTAGGAAGGTGTCCTTCTATGTCATAACTCAAATGGTATAAGACCAAGTTTCTTGTGGGGTACTCTATTTAGAATATAATTTGTAGTTAACAGAGCTTCCCCCTACAAGTTCTGCCAGAACTTACGAGTATGGAATTGACCATCTCCTTTAAAGTTCTGTTCTTCCATTCAGCAATTCTATTTTACTGAGGAGTATATGGTATTGTTGTTTGATGGATTATACCAAATTTAGCACATAACTCACTAGAATCATTTGATTCATATTCTCCGCCTCTATCGGATTTTAGAATCTTGATATTCTTGTTGAGTTGATTCTCAACTTCAGCTTTATATGTTATAAACATATTTATTGTCTCATCTTTACTGTTTAAAAGATAAACATAACAGTATCTTGTACTGTCATCAATAAAAGTAATAAAATACTTTTTACCGTCTCTAGTTGGCATAAACTTCAAGTCACACAGATCGCTATGAATTAACCCTAAAGGTTCTGTATTTCGATCAATTGAGTGAAATGATTTTTTCGCTAACTTGGCCTCAACACAAATCTCACACTTACGAATTTCATCCAAATTGAGTTTAGGAATATATCCTAGATTAGACAAGTTCTTTAAGACTTGTAATTTACATACCCTAATCTAGCATGCCATAAAGTAGGAGACTCAAGCAAATAAACAGAAGTTTTTCCTTTATTTATAAGCTTTGGGTACAAATACACGGACTTTTTATCTACCACTGCAACATTGGCTTTAAAAGTCCATCAACAAGATAACCCTTTCCCACATACATCCCACCCTTAGTAAGTACAAATTTGTCTGATTCAAAAACCATTCTAAATTCTTTCTTACTAAGTATTGATCCAGAGATTAGATTCTTGCAGATATCTGGAACATGTAGCAAATCGTTCAGAGTAAGCTCTTTTCCAGATGTCCACTTCAGGATGACCTTACCTTTTCCTTCAACCTTGGAGACGGCTGAGTTTCTCATGAATAGTTGCTCATCTTGCTCTAGTTTTTAATATTCAGAGAATATTAATTTCTCAGAGCAGATGTGCCGAGTATGTAAATCACCTAGAGGGGGGTGAATAGGTGATGGCTAATCTAATGGTCACTTAATGCCTAATGATGCAAATAATGCGGAAGCTAAAAATAATTATGACCAAATTAAAACTTTTACACTATACACTATGTATAACACAAGAGTGTTGCCGAATTCCTCGTGAAGGGCTCTGGACAAACTCCTCTAGATTCCCCTTGAATGGGTTAAGGTGCCGCGTTGGCTCTCTTGGTTGAATACAAGTGTTAGTCACAATCCCAAGCAATATATCAATTAAGCACAAATGAATATATCAAGCATATAAAGATAGACAATAATTGAATGCAAGATATAAACAAGAGACAAAGAGAGAGAGAGAGAGAGAGCAATCGCAAAAACAAGGGTATGTTTCGAGGTTCGAGCACACTTGCTCTACATCCCCGCCTTCGACACACAAAGGATTTCCACTATGCAAGATCCCAATGGATCTCTCCTCAGTGCCGCAACACCTACAAGCCCTCGGACTCCCTAGTCCCGTACACACCGCAAGCCCAGCGGGTCGCCGAGGCCGCACCTCAAACAATGAGCTCGCACCCGAACTCAAAACACCGAGTCCACACTTGGACCCTAAACAAACACGAGCACACTTGCCCATCTCCTCAAAGAACAAAGATGAAATCTTTGGTGATCACAACACTTTGATCACCTAAAGCACTCTCACTACAACACACATATAGGATGAATAATCAATGGATAGCTCAAGTGTGGTGTGAGAAAACAAGGATGTGAGAGGTGGAGGAAAACTCAAAGACTTTCTTTTAAACACTCTTTATAAAAACTTCCCTTTAGATAGGAAATATTTGCTCTCTATTTTGTGGAGAAAACTCTTCTAAAAGTCTGGGAAAAACTGGCTCTAAGAGACTCCAAAATCTTGTATCAAAACAATGACAAGACCCCCCAATTTATAAGCCAGAAAAATATAGCCGTTGGGATCTGTCAGTACTGCCGGTCGACCGGCCGGTCGAACGCCAACGGTCGGATTTCTGCCCGTTGGAGCCACGGTCGACCGGTGCGGTCGACCGAACTTTCCAGAGAGCACTGCTCTCTGGAGCGGTCGACCGACACGGTCGACCGTTCAACAGTACACACAGGCGTGCACGTTTGTGCACGTCGGTCGACCGGCCCGGTCGACCGACTTCAGGATTAGTCGACTAGTTAATTCGACTAGTCGACTTGGCTGAAGCCTGAAACAGTTTTTCTGGAATTAAAAAGTTAGTCATTTTGGCTCATATAAAATCCCATAAAATACATAAAAATCTACAAAAATAGTTTTACCAATATACTTTGATATACCAACATGCTTGCACAAAATCAAGGCATGTTATAAAAGATTGGACTATTTTTGTAACTTGGAAATATTTGGCCCATGATAAAAACTATATTTTTCTAAAACAATATTTTCCAAAACATATTTTTTCAAATCTTCATCAAATACAAAAACAAGATATACTTTTAAAGCATAGTGTGTATGGATATGATCCACTACACAATCATAATGAAATATCTATGTTTTTGTCATAAGGCTCTAAATATGGATTTGGTTGAAAGATAAGTATATGGGAAATATCAAAAATCAAACTTATATTTTTCAAAAAGAAAAATCTTTTCTAAACTAAAAAATCTTTTATGAAAACAATTCTAAATCAAGAGTGTGTGTGCATGGTATACTTGAGCAATCCACCAACTATCTATCCTTTACATTTTTAACTAAAACAAAAACAAAATCTTATACCTAGACAAAAGTCTTCATCTTCTTGAAGTCTTCACTTGAAAGCTTCTCATCTTCTTGACTTGGTCCAAGCTTGATCCAAAAGCTCCTTGGATCACACCGTGCTAGCTCCAAATCTTGACATTTTATCCTTTGTTGAGCTATGCACCCACTAAGATCTTGATAATGGATCTGTCACTAATTAAACACAAGATCATTAGTAAATATAACTTCATGAGTTGATCATCATCAAAACTAGGGTGATAGGCCTTTGGGCCAACAATCTCCCCCTTTTTGATGATGACAAAACTCAGGAGGTTATATATGCATGGATTAAAGTAAAGCTTCAAGGAAGCTCCCCTTAACTCATGCATAAACATAAATAACAATATATGACAATGAAGCTCATAAATATGTATGCAAATGATGGAGATGAAACAAAATAAATCTTTTTCTCCTATTTGCAAAACAAAAACATATATGCATAAATAACAAGGAAGACAAATACTTCTCCCCTTAAGCAATGAAAACATGCATATATATACTCAAATACTTCTCCCCCTTTTGTCAATCATCAACAAAGGGTTCAAAGTAAAATCAAATCAAACAAATTTTTCTCCCCCTTTTTGTCAAAAACAAAAAGATCAAGAAGGGGTAATACAAATCAATCAATAAAGATTTATATGCGATATACATTCATGAAGAGGAAGACGCTAAGTTAGCTTCCCTACACATATGCATTACATGAAGAAGGGATGACAAGCCCTAACTCACATAACACATATTATGTAATGCATAAGAGGAGATGTGAAGCTCCCCCTACACACGTATATCATATAAAGAAGAGTTGTCAAGCTCCTCAATTTATAATATACTCAACATGAATCCATATGTAAGAGAGATGTTAAGCTCTCCTTGCATATAGGAAATACACATCAAACATTTTAAATTTTTCTTTAAAATTTTGAACTTACTTAATAAAACACATTTTGAGATATCAAATCAACATATTTTTTTTATTTTGATATCAATAGTAAACATATGAAAAAAATTTTATTTTTCATCATAAACTTTGTGCTTTTAAAAATGTGAGCCAATTGTGAGTTAAGCACATGAAAATCATATATATGTATGAGCAATGAGTATACCAAATGAAATTGAAACATACATATATATAAGAAACAAAATATGAGTATATACAAAATAAGTTCATATTGATACGAATTGAAACGATTCAATGATACCAATTGACATAACAATAAAATCAAGTGTATATCTCATAACCTACCACCCTTCATATGCACAAGGTAAAAGATTTTCAATGAAGCATATAAGGCATAATCGCCCATCCATCCTCCCATCGATGGTAGGGGTTTTCAAAAATAGATTTGAAAATAAGCTTAGTTTGAAAAACTCTACCAAATGAAGAATTTGCACTAGATAATATGAAAATATTTTAAAACTAGTACGAAATCCTTCAAGCAAGGAATAAAGTAAAAATGTTTTTCATGAAACACAAGTAAATCACATGGCACTAAAAACACTCTAATATCCATGAAGTCTATAAAATTTTCAAAAGAGGTGAGTGCACTAGTGTTATGTGGAACATGGTATCATGAAAATGTCAATAAAGCTCAATATTTCTTTAAATAAGAAAACATGAAAATCATCACAAAAATTTTTTTATTAAAAAATATATTTCAAGATATATGTATGTTTTGACAACACAATAAGTATACATACATATCTCTTAAATACAATTGAGTCCATATAAATAAATTTGCATTAAAGGCAAATGACTCAAGAGGTATACATGTATATCTTAAAGTTTGGCAAAATACACATATACATGAAATGAAAAACACATGATCATAAATCAAATCCAAGAAGTGGGAATATAAGTTTAAAAATGTATGTATCATCAAAACCAAGCAATACAAGCACATTTCATGGGTTCAAATAAGCATTCAAGCACAAATATAAATAGATTTATTTGTGGCCCATGACATGTACAAGTATAAATCCTAGTGTTGACAAAAACTAACATATAAACTAATATTCAAATCATGAAGTATCAAATTTTGAGAAAAATAGAATCATGTGTCAATCTCAAAAATTATTTAAAGAATAAATAACTAGTATAAATTGTTTTTTTTTGAAAACTAGTTAAAGATCCTTCAAATATATCAAATCATATGTTTTTCACAAATATAACTAGATACATAAAAATTTAAGCACTCATGGTCTATAAGGCTCAAAATGTTTTAATAAAAGTGTGAGTGTTAAACGATCATGTAACTAGTATTTTTATGAAAATAGTCATTGAAGCTCAAAAAGATCATATTTTTAACAAAAACACGAAAAATTATTTTTTAATTAAAACACTAATTTTCATGGTATATGTATGATTAATCTAAATCTAACAATACACATACATATCCCAAATCTAAAAGAGTCTATTAATGATGTTTGCATGAAAGCAAGAGACTCACGGGTATACATGTATATATATTAGATTTGAATTAAAAATACATATACATGAAGTAAAGCATAAGAAATTGGCAAAGCATGTATAAATGAGAATCATCAAAACTAGTCTATACATATGCATATAGTGGGTACAAATGAGCATGAAGAGTGAATGTATATGAATGAATTGTAATTCACTATTTGTATATGTATACATGCACGTTTTGATAAAATCTTCATTTAAACATGTAAATACCACATGAAGCACACAAAAATATGAACATGCTATATGAAATATGAAATTAAAAGCATGTGCATAAACGTAGGAGTTTAGAAATTGTTACCAACTCCAAAGCTCCAAATATGGTGGTCTTTCCACCAAAGCTCCTTGATAGCGATGCATCCAAAAGTATGTCCATCAAGTCTATTGCATCCACTACCAAGGCACCAATTCTCTCACGTTTTGTGAGAGCCCTCACCTACATCACAAACAAATGGTGGGGGTTTTGGTACCCATATTTTCTTGTAGGGTCCACGGGGGTTAGCTTTGTTGTAAGGAACCCAAAATCTTTTATTCTTAGCAAAATTAAAATGATCTAATCTATCATAACAATATTTTGCTAAATGGCATTAGCGGCCACAATGTGTACATACGTACACCTTAGTATGCTTATGTGTAGGAGTGTGATCATGTTGTGCAACATAAGCATATGCATGATGGGTATGATGTGCATGAACATGTGGAGTTTGTTTCTTTGAAAACATTGACTCCAACCTAGAATGATTAAAAACACAAGAGTTCAAAGTTGAACTCAAACCATCCATTTTATTTTTTAAATTCTTAATCTCGTTAGTTGTGGCATGTAAAGCATGATGAGATAAAGAATCATTTTTCTTTTTCTTTTTAGAAACAAATTCTTTTTCCTTTTCAATAAATTTTCTTTTCAAAGTAATGTTTTCTTGAAAAACAACTTCCTTTTGTTTTTTCACCAAATTAATCTTTATTTTCAAAGTAGTGTTCCCTTCACATAAATCATTCAATTTTGCAAGTAAGGAAACATTCTCATTTTCAAATCTTCCTTTTCCTTTTCTAAGCATGCCATTTTATTTTCTAAAGAATCTTTTTCATTAAGCATGGCATCAAAATTCTTTTTCAAACTCTTATTATCTTTTTCTAAACATGCAATGCTAGATTTAAATGAATCTTGTTCTATATGCATGCAAGCAATGTTCTTTTTCAAATTTTTATTTTCTTTCTTAATCATGTCATACTTTTCAAGCAATAGATGACAAAAAGTAGATAGCTCATCATATGACATGTCCTCATCATCGGATTCGAAGTTTACCTCAAGGGGGTTATCCCCTTGGACCATATAGCATACGTTGGAGATGTCGCTTCCAACGTCCGAATCGCTCCCCGCATAATATTGATCTTTTTCGCCAAGGGAGGTGAGGGTGTTCCATACTACAAAAGCCGAATCAATATTAGCAACTCTAGATAAATAAATATCATCTAGGGTAGACTTGATAGCATGAAGGGCTTTTGCATTAGCCTCAAAATTCTTACCATCTAAAGAATATGCATTATTAGTAGTGGCAAGATATACATGAATGCCTAAGGCTTTGAGGTACAAGGACATCTTCACCTTCCATATATGGATGTTATCTATGTCAAACATGGGTGGTGACATGAAGTCCATGGTGTGTGTACAAATATTGTGATTAGCCTAAAATGAGGATCTATAACTCTAGGTTGTTAGACCCAAATCAGAGTACCAAACTCTGATACCAATTGTAAATCACCTAGAGGGGGGGTGAATAGGTGATGGCTAATCTAATGGTCACTTAATGCCTAATGATGCAAATAATGCGGAAGCTAAAAACAATTATGACCAAATTAAAACTTTTACACTATACACTATGTATAACACAAGAGTGTTGCCGAATTCCCCGTGAAGGGCTCTGGACAAACTCCTCTAGATTCCCCTTGAATGGGTTGAGGTGCCGCGTTGGCTCTCTTGGTTGAATACAAGTGTTAGTCACAATCCCAAGCAATATATCAATTAAGCACAAATGAATATATCAAGCATATAAAGATAGACAATAATTGAATGCAAGATATAAACAAGAGACAAAGAGAGAGAGAGAGAGAGCAATCGCAAACACAACGGTATGTTTCGAGGTTCGAGCACACTTGCTCTACATCCCCGCCTTCGACACACGAAGGATTTCCACTATGCAAGATCCCAATGGATCTCTCCTCGGTGCCGCAACACCTACAAGCCCTCGGACTCCCTAGTCCCGTACACACCGCAAGCCCACCGGCTCGCCGAGGCCGCACCTCAAACAATGAGCTCGCACCCGAACTCAAAACACCGAGTCCACACTTGGACCCTAAACAAACACGAGCACACTTGCCCGTCTCCTCAAAGAACAAAGATGAAATCTTTGGTGATCACAACACTTTGATCACCTAAAGCACTCTCACTACAACATACCTATAGGATGAATAATCAATGGATAGCTCAAGTGTGGTGTGAGAAAACAAGGATGTGAAAGGTGGAGGAAAACTCAAAGACTTTCTTTTAAACACTCTTTATAAAAACTTCCCTTTAGATAGGAAATATTTGCTCTCTATTTTGTGGAGAAAACTCTTCTAAAAGTCTGGGAAAAACTGGCTCTAAGAGACTCCAAAATCTTGTATCAAAACAATGACAAGACCCCCCAATTTATAAGCCAGAAAAATATAGCCGTTGGGATCTGTCAGTACTGCCGGTCGACCGGCCGGTCGAACGCCAACGGTCGGATTTCTGCCCGTTGGAGCCACGGTCGACCGGTGCGGTCGACCGAACTTTCCAGAGAGCACTGCTCTCTGGAGCGGTCGACCGACACGGTCGACCGTTCAACAGTACACACAGGCGTGCACGTTTGTGCACGTCGGTCGACCGGCCCGGTCGACCGACTTCAGGATTAGTCGACTAGTTAATTCGACTAGTCGACTTGGCTGAAGCCTGAAACAGTTTTTCTGGAATTAAAAAGTTAGTCATTTTGGCTCATATAAAATCCCATAAAATACATAAAAATCTACAAAAATAGTTTTACCAATATACTTTGATATACCAACATGCTTGCACAAAATCAAGGCATGTTATAAAAGATTGGACTATTTTTGTAATTTGGAAATATTTGGCCCATGATAAAAACTATATTTTTCTAAAACAATATTTTCCAAAACATATTTTTCCAAATCTTCATCAAATACAAAAACAAGATATACTTTTAAGGCATAGTGTGTATGGATATGATCCACTACACAATCATAATGAAATATCTATGTTTTTGTCATAAGGCTCTAAATATGGTTTTGGTTGAAAGATAAGTATATGGGAAATACCAAAAACCAAACTTATATTTTTCAAAAAGAAAAATCTTTTCTAAACTAAAAAATCTTTTATGAAAACAATTCTAAATCAAGAGTGTATGTGCATGGTATACTTGAGCAATCCACCAACTATCTATCCTTTACATTTTTAACTAAAACAAAAACAAAATCTTATACCTAGACACAAGTCTTCATCTTCTTGAAGTCTTCACTTGAAGGCTTCTCATCTTCTTGACTTGGTCCAAGCTTGATCCAAAAGCTCCTTGGATCACACCGTGCTGCTCCAAATCTTGACATTTTATCCTTTGTTGAGCTATGCACATACTAAGATCTTGATAATGGATCTGTCACTAATTAAACACAAGATCATTAGTAAATATAACTTCATGAGTTGATCATCATCAAAACTAGGGAGATAGGCCTTTGGGCCAACAGAGTAGCCCCAGTGTCTACCTACCAATCCTTATTGTTGGTTGTCAGATTCACTTCTGACACCACAGCTGAAAGGCTTGGCGACGCATGGTCGGTCAAATTTGCCTGTAGATGATTCTTCTTGTTCTTTTTGAGACGGCTGCGACATTAATTCGCCTTATGCCCTTCTTTGTTGCAGATGTAGCAGGTTCCCTTGAAGCGCATGTTCTTGCCTTCTTGGACCTTACCTTTGTACCCCTGGGAAGTCTTCTTCTGCTTTAAGCCTTTGGAAGTAGACGCTTTCCCCTTTGAGTCTTCGATCACATTGGCTTTGGCTTCATAGGAGTTTTTACTGCTCCTTTTCTCGGACTTTCTGTTGTTCTCTTCAATTCGAAGCCTCACAATGAAATCTTTCAACTTCAGCTCCTTTCGCTTGTGCTTCAGGTAGTTCTTGAAATCTCTCCACGCAGGTGGGAGTTTTTTCATGATAGTAGCAACCTGAAAGGTTTCACGTAGAATCATACCTTCGGCTTCTATCTCGTGAAAGATAAGTTGGAACTCTTGCACCTGACTGATTACAGTCTTGCTGTCCACCATTTTGTACTCCAGAAATCGTCCTACGACAAACTTCTTGGTACCAGCATCCTCAATCTTGTACTTCTTGTCAAGACTAGCCCATAACTTCTTTGCCGTTGTGATGGGACTGTAGACATTGTAAAGAGAGTCATCCAATCCATTTAAAACATAGTTTCGGCAAAGGAAGTCACCTTGAGTTCATGCATCGACTGCAAGGACTGAGTCCCGATCAGTTCTGAGTTCTGGTGGATCTTCTTGCAGGAATTTGGCCAGATGCAGAATGGTCAAGTAGAAGAGCATCTTCTGTTGCCACCTCTTGAATTCTGTGCCATCAAATTTTTCTGACTTCTCCGGCTTCAGGTTAGGAAGTGGAGTAGGCATCAAAGCTTGTAGCTGCATCTTTGGTGCCTTACTAGAGCTATCTTGATTAGTCTCAGATATTTTCTGCAAGTTTAAGCAGAACAGAAGTAAGAAATTTCAATACATAATTGTCTTAAGATTGTTAGATTGTTGGTTTCTGGGATCAATCTGACAACTAATTAATATCACTGAAATATCACTGATCTAATTGGCCAGGTCGGTTAATATCAGGTGGGAGGTTTTCCGTTCAATAGAACATTCCTTAATTAAAGAATCACCTTTCAATTACCTTCCTTGGTTAAACACCAATTAGACTGGTATAAGTCAGTCTCAATATACTGATATTCAGTATAACCCTTGTATAAAGAAATTAATTCACTTATACAGTACTTGGAGTGAGGTACGCTTAAAGCGAATCTCCTTAAGACAATTACGTCACCCGCACCAGTGTTAACGGGTTACTGGACGCTGGTCTCCCAAGATAACAACACTCCTTCACAGTATTTGGATAGCACTACCAAATTACCGTACGGTCGAACCGTAGTTAACTAGTACCTTCACAGGATTATTGAAGCAGCGGGACTAAGACAAATTTCGGGAGAATATTTTCCTTTACTTTGGAGGAGCACCCACTGTAGAGGAAGAAGAATATTCTTCTTTGAAGAAGAATATTCTTCTTTGAAAGTCCCAGATTCAGACAACAATTCTACTAAAGAATCTGTTGAATTTTGTGAGCCCTCTTTCAGAACGAATTTTGCAGAATCTCTTTTGGAAATCGCTTCGGAAATCGAGTTACTGATTTCCCACTTCCCTTTGGAAGTTACCTCAACTGAGAGAGAGAGAGAGGATCTTAATTTGAGAAAACGGAGCGCTATTTATAGCGCTTCGGGAGGGGTATTTCCGTCCGAACCCAACCAACAGTTGCAACGGTTCGTTTCAATTGCCGCAACCGTTTACAGATAGCTGTTGGGCGGGGCGGATCCGGATAGCGGAGCGGGTATGCTCCGCGTAACCCATACCCGTGAGACCCGTTTTAAAAAGAAACGGGCCAGGAACCCGGACCCGAGCTCGGCCCGGCACCAATGCCAACAACGCCGGCCAGCCAGCGGCGCCAACGCCAACGCCGGCCAACCGGCGGCACGCGCGCGCACGTGCGGGCATGGTTTTCTCCCAATCGCGCGCAAAAACTCCAAGTACTCAAAGGGCACGCCCTTTGTTCCCATTTTTCTCTATTTAAACACTTCAAACTTCCATCTCATGGCCAATGTGGGACTAAATGTCTTTAGCTACCTTTAGTCTCATTTTGGCTTTGAATTAGGCAATCTTTAGGCTTGAATATCTTATTCATTCGAAGTCAGAATTGAACATGTGAATATATCACGTTCATCCCAATGGAAGGAGAACACACTCCAACCATCATCCAATTGATTCGATCAACGGATCTCACCGTAATTCAATTCAAAGATTCACATATATTCTCTATATTCCCAACAAGACCTAGACCAAATTGAGAATGCAAAGATAGAATACTGCGAATTCTGTTATACAGCAAGCTTAGTTAATGGCATGGCGCACGAAGGCCACTCACTAGTGGTTCAAGAAAGAGTCATTGTAATTCATGTCAACACAAGAAAATGAATCAAATTTTTAGACAACAATTCTCTTATTTGAAGTGGAAGAATTTTTTTCACCCTCTGTTAGGAGCTTTTTTAGCCCAATAATGCTTCTCTTTCCAACTATAAGTTTTTTTTATTTTATTTTTTTAGTATACCTCCCTCTCCTCTGTACTCTTTCTTATTTCTCTTTCTTCTTCTTTTTTTTTTTTTTCATGTAAGCCTGCTATCTCGCGCAAGAAGAAGGAAAAAAAAGAACAAAAAAGAATAGGTGATCACAAGTTTTTGCGTACGCAGGACACTTGCTAAGTGTCATTGTAGCACAGCGGTGTAACTTTTTTTTATCATAGACGAGAGGTTTTGGGGGTTCAAATTCTACTTGAACAGGACACAATATATATTTAAATAAAACAATAAAAAGAGACACTTGCTAACAATATATATTCTCTTATAATCTGAAGCACCTTTTTTGTTTTTAGGGAGAATAGTATCTCAATAAAGATATATAAAATACCTTAATTTTGATCGTAACTCTGAACATCATATTATTATTATTTTTTTTTTTTAAATGCACCAGGAAAAGGAAACAAAAGAGTTAGTTAAGGAGTTGTGAAATAGACAACAAAATTTAGTGACTCGACCATTAGACTGTGAGAAATTCTCGCTATGAAACTTTAGTGGTCAAAATTTGACCTATATCAGGATGATGATACGTGTCCAAACTACTGAGGGATTCTCCCGAGATATTCACAACTCTTAGAGTCTATCCCGAAGCCTCCGCTATATCCGGCCTTCCCAGAACTGCCCTCTACCCTGAAGACATTTCCGATCTGGAACCGTATTCTGCCACTCTGAGGCCTTTACCACTCCAAAGTCCTTACCTCTTTAGGGTCTTCTCCACTCTGAGACACTCTCCATTTTGAAATTTCAGCTCTGAACATGAAGCTCTAACAACAAATCATCATTGATCTCCGTCGACAGTTATGCAGCTCCAAACTCCCCATGTTTGTAACGTGTAATGCCCATCAGCGGGCAGTTATGAACAGTGACAGATTTTTCTGCATGTTAGCCCAACTAACCAGCGCCGATGATCATGGTCTTATAACAAATCCAGCATGAGCAGATCTGACAACAGTCCATCAATTTCGCCTCCACGTCAGCATCTATGTCAAGTATATACTATCTTTTATTTTCAAAAGAGAAGGAGGTCGCTTCCCTAACTCTCAGAGCACACACAAACCCTGCTACACTAGCAGTTTTCAGGTGCTAGTCCACTATTACACACCTATAATTTTTCTCTGCATGATCCACCCTTTCACCACACAGGCAGTTTCCTTTTGTAGATCCCCTATTCCTTTCCAACTACTGATTCTCACGCCTGAGGGTTTTAGGTCAGTAAGGTGTCTCTTCTCTATGTTCTTTGACAGGTCTGATTGGGAGCGTCCAGTCGTTTGTGAAGGAAATTCATCCCCCGCAAGCTGGTGAGATTTTTTCCACCACAAAAACAAACCCACTTTTAAATTCATTTTTCAAGATATAATAGATACGTCAATTGAGTGCACCATTTTTGTTTTAGAATCAAATTTGTCGACCGCAGTAATAAGACAGAAACAACAGCAAATACAAAATAAACTCTATTGACAAAACCTAAAGCTCAAACTCAATATAAGAGTCTTGCGCCCTCTGGAGTAATTCTAGCAACAATGACACGCCAATTGCCAAGATTAGCATTCCAACGCCAAGTCAATCATCAAATAATATGACACAAACAAAACAACCAAAAGAGAAAACGAGAACAACCAATTTAATGAGGTTCGGCAACTTAACTACGTCCTCAGGGCAAAAGAGAGAAGATCTTATTCAACTAACAGAGTAACAAGGATTACAAAGGTGATTCGAAAATCCAACTAGAGAAACTACGCACTGGGCTGTAGAAATCTCACAAACAAATTAACCCTAGAACTTTCAATACAATTTATCTCTCAAGGTTACAATCAATAGCGACAATACTCCTTTATATATAACCAAAAAATCCACGAAGAAAATAAAACCAAAAGATTAGAAATCGGATCAGAAGGTGGTCAAAATCCAAATAGAAAATAGCCCAACTATCATGCGATCAATCGAGCGGTCGACCGCTAGCTGTGCAGGCTCATATTTTGCACTCTGACAGGTCAACCGGGCAGTCGACTGCTAGTTGTTCAGAGTCAAAATCTTTGTCCTGGAAGGTCGACTGCCTTCACCTGTTTACTCTGCTGTGCATATCGATCGACCGGGCGGTCCACCGACCGACCCAAGTCCTTTCTTCCAAACAATGTTCACCTCATGCGCGTCGGTTGACCAGGCAGTCGACCGACTCGATGCCTCTACGTGCACTCCATGTTGTTGTTAGCCATGTCCTTTGCCATTGAGCTCCAAATCTTTTCTAAAATATCCAATAAGTTAAAAAACTCTATCAAATAAGTTTTAGATCTTCTCCCTCTCAATTCTCCACGTCCGTCAAGATTTCTCAAATTTGAGTCAAACACAACGAATTAACCAATTTTCACTCATCCAACCAACCATGTCATTACGACTGCCTACGTACCCTATGCCCTAGTGATCAAGCCATATGTGATTCATCCAAACGAACTTCACCGAGCTCAACCAACAAAATCAATTTTCAACAACGAATCCAACCGGTTGAGTCATAGGAACTTCTTCATTTCGATTGCCATGAAGACAGTAGTCTTCAATTTAGGCTAATCTAATCCACCAACTTGACATTCGCGCTTTTTCATCCACTTTCCTGGATCTAACTTTGTTCCTTTCACAGCAATCAAATCAACATGTTCAACATCTAACATGACTACACGATTTCCACCCGGTGTCACATCTTCTGAAATCTCAACTAACACTGAACCAACTGAAGATGGTGGAATAGCATCAACCTCCACCCTCTATGATATATCTTTGATCTTCATCTTCTCCACCTCCTGAGAGACGGTAGACATCAATAATGAAGCATCATCGAATGTGTCATACCTGCTCAACACGATTTTCTTATTTCTGAATCCCATAACTTGTAGCCTTTCAAGTTTCTTTTGACTCCTAAAATATAAACTCTCGATTTAACTTGTCATTTTTGACACTGAAGTAGGCCAGACATTCAAATACCCACAACAAATCACAGTCTTGAGTAGCTCCACCCGACCAGATATCCAATGGAGTTTTACCTCCTATTGCAGTTGGCGACAAACAATTCATGAGATAGCTAGCATACACCAACGTCTCAACTCAAAATGATTTGTCTAATGATGCATTAGACAATAAATACCGAACCTTCTCCAATAAAGAACGGTTCATCTTTTTAGCCACCCCATGTTTGCCAACTGTGAAGTGAATACCAATATCATTGTTCTGCCCAAATCACAGAAATCGATCTTCACACTCTTCAACATGATCAAATTGGAGCACCTCGATCTTTTCATATTTGTCTGTTTCTCCATCAAATTTTTTTCGCTTCATGAACAAATCTAGAACTTCAAACTTTTATCTCATTGGGTATACCCAATAACGCCTAGATAAATTATTAACAAAAGAGACAGTACTGATGGCCTCTAAGCGATGATGTCTTGGTAGACCCCAAACATCAATGTGAACACAATCAAGAAGATCTTTTGAGCGGCAAAGTGTGGTGCCAAATTTCACTTTCATTTTCTTGCCCAGAATACAACGTTCACCAAATTCTAAGTTGCAGGTCAACACACCTTCCAATACTCATTTTTTTGCCAATACTAGAAAAGAATCCAAACTAACATATCTGAGTCTCATCTGTCATAACCAGGTAGAATCGCTATCCAACTACTCTGAAACAGTCAAATTTTCAGTAACTGGCCTACCTTCCATGTAGTACAAGTTGTTGCATCAAAAGCCCATTAGAACCACCAATGAGCCACTAAACATATTAAGAAAACCATATCCAAGGGTCCCTTTTGGCCTTGCGCCTCCAAAGCTCAAACTACGATAAGGTTCTTCGTCAACTGAGGAATGTATTTCACATCTTTCAACTCTTATCCCATCAAATAACTTGATGCAAACTGTACATATCCCTTTAATCTGGTATGTGTATCTATCTTCGAGTGACTCCAAACCTCCATCTAATTTTTCAAAACTAGTAAACCATCCCGCTTGGGACAAACGTGATAGATAGCACCCATATCCAAAATCTACTCAAATTTCTTTGAATAGTAAACATTAGAAATAATAGAGAGAAAATACAGATGAGTCAGAATCAATACCATCATCCGCCTGTGCGAAGTTTCCCTCTGATTTCTGTCTCTTCTCCTTCTTGAGCCTTGGACAATCATTCTTCCAATGTCTTTCTTCCTTGCAGAAAATACACCGATTCTTCTCAATTCACGATTACCAGTTTTGAACTTTTCAATGTCTCCCTTGCCCTTCCAATTGTTTATAACATTCACCACATCAATCTTTAACTGGTGGACGTTCACGGTCTTCACTGTGGACTGATTTATCCCAGTCATATCTTCTCTAGAAAATGCCAAACACAATGCGAAAAACTAAATAGAAATAGATCCTAACTAGATAAAGATCGAATATTTACCTCAAAGTCAAACCCTAGATGAGTTTCCGAATGATCTACTCCACCATATCCTATCCCAATGAACAATCCAACGTTGTTTTGAGATCGACACGCAATCCCACTATTGGCCCAAAGGCCCTTCACTCTAGTTTTGATAATGATTAACTCATGTAGTATAGTACTAATGATCTTGTGTTTATAAGTTTCAGATTTTCTCTCAAGACCTTAATCGATGTTTAGCTTCAACAAAAGATTCAAAGTCAAGTTTTGAAGCTAGCACGTGTTGATTCAAGAGTTCGTTATTCAAGATCGCATCAAGTACTTAAGATGAGTCTAACTCTTTGGATCAAGGTTTGGATCAAGTTAAGAAGGAGAAGAAGATTTTCAAGAGAAGATTTTTAAGACTTGAGTCGTGTTTGTAAGTGTTAAGATTTTATTTTTAGATAAAATGTAAAAGATAGATTGGCTGTGGATTGCTCAAACTCATATACACAAACACAAGATTTATATGTGTTTTTATAAGAATAATTTTGACTTTAGAAAATACTGTTTTGATTTTTGAGCTTCAAAGTATACATCCTTAAGTTTCATGATTAGATTTCATCAAAACAAGTTTACATGTTTTATATGTGTTTTTAAATTCATCCATACACATTGTTGGTTTAAATGCTTACAAAAAACTTATTTGATGTCTCGATATCATGTTTTTAAGTTTTATATTTATCAAAACTTTGTTTAGAACCTATTGTCAAAAACATAGAATTTCATCTTATATGTGTAGTTGATCATATTCATACACACTAAGCTTCAAAAGTGTTTAAAATATTTTTTTTTGTATTTGAACAAGAAAAAAATTGTATTTTTCATCAGAAGGTTGGCCTTTGAAAAATACGAGTGTTGGTTTAAAAGCTTAAATTCTTTATCGCAAAAATAGTTCAATATGTTTGTAACATGTGTTGATTTTTGATCACACATATTTGTACTTCAAAGTATTTTAATGAACTTATTTTTGTGAATTTTATGTGATTTTATGAGATTTTATGTGATTTTATAATATCAAGTTTTAAATCCCTAAAACCCAGACCTACGCTTTTGGCGGTCGACCGATGTACACAGGCAACGTGCACAAGTCTGGCTTGAGAAATGATAGACCGGACGGTCAACCGATCCAGAGAGTTTACTGTCCGGATCTGGCGCCGATCGACCGAGCAGTTGACCGGCCAGAGAGCATTGCTATCTGGTTCTTACCTTTGTCGATCGACCGGTTAATCGATAGGTCTTTGACCTGGGTGCGGTCGACTGGCAACCCCAACGGTCATAAACATGATCATTGGCTGGACGAACGGTTGGTCGACTCACAAGTAAATCTGGCCCATAACGGCTAGTTTTCTTAACCCTATAAAATAGGGTTCTCTTGGCCAGTTTTGTACAAGAATTTCGAAAAGTTTTAGAGCCAGTTTTTCATCTCTCTTAGGGTTTTTCTTTATGTATTTTTAAGCTAAAACTTTGATATCGAAAGGAGTGTTTTCAAAAGAGATTTCTTGAGTTTTTCTCCACAAATCTATCTTGTTTTCTCACACAAGCTTGAACTTTTCATTGCTAAACTCATCCTCAAGGATACTTGTTGTTAGAGTTATTTTTGATGATCAAAGTGTAGAGATCACCAAGTGTTCATCTTTATATTTGAAGAGGCGAACTTGTGGGTTCATGTTGTGACGAGTTCTTGTGGGAGCTCGTGTAGAGGTACGGTTTCGGCAAGCTAGTGTGCTTGTGTGTGTTGTTCTTGCGGAATAAGTGAGAGACTTGTGAGTCCAAGAGTTTTAGTGTGAACTCGTTGTTGGTGTTGCGACATCGAGTGATCTTGCAGGATCAAATCTAGTGAAAATCTTTCATAGTGTTGAAGACGGGGACGTAAAGTAAGTGCGCTCAAACTTCAAAATAATTCTTTCGCATTTGCGATTGCTTATCTCTATCTCACTTGAATTTATATCATGCATGCCATTATTGTTTGTATCTTTTGCATGCTTGATATTCGCTTGTACTAAATTGATATATATTCTTGGGTTGTTTGTTTGCTCATACTTATATGCAATTAAGAGAGCTATGGTGGCACCTCAACTCTTAATCTAGAGAATCTTGAGGAGATAGTCCAGAGCCTTTCACCAGGAATTCGGCTATACTCTTTGGTTATACGTTGTGTGTTTGCATTATAGTTTTTAGTCTGTAAATTAGTTTTTAATTCCATATTGTGTTGCATTAGATTAGCTTGACACCTATTCACCCCCTCTCTAGGTGACTTACAATTAGTATCAAAGCTTGATACTCTTAATTTGGGTCTAACAACCTTGAATTAAATATCCTCATTTTAGCTAATAAAAATATTTGTACACACACATTGAATTTCATATCACCTCCTATGTTTGACATTCTTAACCTTCAAAATTAGAAAGCTAAGATGTTCATGTACCTGAAAGCCCTTAATATTCATGTCTATCTTGTCACTATTAAAGATCCTTACTTTTAAATGGTAAATATCTTGAGGCTAATGCAAAAGTCATTCATACTTTAAAGTCTACCCTAAATGATGAATATTTATTTAGGATTTCTAACCTTGATTAGGCTTTTTTAGTATGGAACACCCTTATCTCTCTTGGTGAATAAAAGCAATACTATATGGGGAGTGACTCGGATGATGGAAGTGCTACTTTCAACATGTACTACATGGTCCAAGGGGATGGCCCCCTTGAGGTAAATTCTGAATCTGAACTAGAAGAAGATATAACATATCTTATGATAAGCTTGCATCTTTTTGTCAAAAACTTCTTAAGAAATATGATTTGTTAAAAATTAAAAATGAAAAGTTGAAGAAAGAAAATAATTCTTTGTTAAGTAAAAATGATTCTTCAAAATTGAGTATTATTTCAAAAGAAAATAAATTTTTAAAAAAAACAAGTTATTTTGGTGGAAAAGGAAAAGGAAATTGTTTTAAATGAAAATAAGTCTTTGAAAAAGAAAATTGTTTTAATTGAAAAAGAAAAGATTTTCATTTAAAAAGAAAGAATTGTGTTTCTCATGTCTCTTTTTCTAAAATTGAAAATGTTGTATGTATTTGAAGAAGACCATTGATTGTTTGGGCTCAACTTTGAGCCAATATGCATTTAATCATAATAGATTGGAATATATGTTTTGCAAGAAACAAATTCCACACATGCATGCACATCCTACACGGCATACATCTCATGTATACCATGCCTATACTCACACCACACATATGTATGCTAGAGTGGACAAATGTACACATTGTGGCCGCAAAGGCCATCTTGCAGAATTTTATTTTGATAAGATAAATACTTTAAAATTTTCAAATAATAATGTTTTGGTTCCATTTGTTTCTAACCCCCATGGACTCAAAAAGAAATGGGTACCAAAATTATCACCTTCTGTGTTTGATGTAGGTGTGGGCGCTCACAAAATGTGAGAGGGTTGGAGCCTTGGTGGTGGATGCATGAGGTAGATAGACATACCAAATTGATGCATCACTATTAAGAATGTTTGGTAGGAGGACCTCCATGTTTTGGAGACTTAGAAAATAGTTTATATAGTTTGATAACTATCTCTAAACTCCTACTTTTACATACTTTTACATGGAAAGAGCGCTGAGAAAACCGAAGAAAACATTGATGGAGTTAATACGACAAGATATAGAAGCTAAAGTCTTAGTGAAGCCAAATTAGGGCAAGTTAAAAGAGCGCAGGGGAGACCAAAGAAAGCATGAATGGACGTAATACGACAAGATATAGAGGCTAAAGGTCTCAGTGAAGGCAAATTGCTTGATAGAAATGAGTGAAGAAAGCTGATCCATGTGCCCGATCCGGCGTAATTCTCTTTTGGTTCATGTAACCTACCCCCAAATACTTAGGACAAATGCCTTAGTTGTTGTTGTTGCATGCTTTTACATTGATAATTTTTTTAGCATGTTTTGGTTTTAATGCTCATTATGATAAATGCAATATTATTAGATATTTGATATACATAGATAGACTTTGAGATACAACCATATTCATATGGATTCTATTTTTGTGTTCTCACTATTATTTAACTACTATATATATATACACGCGCGCGCGCGCGCGCGCACACACACACACTAGTTCTAAAATACGTGTATTTAGCCTAATAGTCATGTTTGTTTATGCTTCATGCGATGATTACGTATATAGATATAGTTTTTATTAAAACTTGTGTTTATACTTGTGCAAGTATTGAGCTACACTTAATTATTATGTGTTTGTACTCAATTACTCATTTGTACTCATTACATATACTGTATAACCTAGTTTTGATGATTCTTGTATTTATACTTATTTTTCCTATTTTGTACATGTTTAGCTTCATGTATATGTTATTTTTGTCTAAAACTAATAGATATACATGTATATTTTCTAGTCACTTGCCTTCATGTAAAATTATATTATGGACTTATTTGTATTTAGGATATGTATGTATACTTTTAATTTTAACAAAACATATATATACCTTGAAGCCTGTTTAATTTTAATGAAAATTTTAGTTTTGATGATTTTTATGTTTTAAAAAAAATTCATTTATTAAGCTTAATTGCCTTATTTTCATGTATATGATTCTTACATGACTTTTGTATACTCTATATATCTTTTGTATACTCATGGTTTTAATTCATGAGCCTATATGTGCTTCATAGATTTTTTGAGTGTGTCGATTCTCATATAATTTTTAAATTTTATGAAATATATATTTGTTTTATTCGTTACTTGAAGGATTTCGTACTAGTTTTCAAAATTATCATAAAACTAGTTTCGTATCTTTAATTGGTAAAGTTTTCAAATATGTTAAAATATTTTCAAATCATATTTTTGAAAACCCCTACCTTCCAAAGGGCGGTTGGATGGACGATCATGCCTTGTATACCCTTATTGAAAATCTATTCAAACATGCGCATAAAAGGGAGGTAGTTATGAGGTATACATTATTTTAATGAAAATTCATTTTTTTTGTATACTCATATTTGTTTTATTAGATATGTATGCTTCAAATTTTAAGTGGTATTTTCAAACATACATATATATGATTTGTTGTGCTAAGATTAAAAATGTTAACTCTTCATAGCACAAATTATTATATGCTAAGCTTGATTTAATTCTAAATGTTAATTGGTATCTTTATAAGCTTATGTATTGATTTCAATTGGTTTTTTTTTTTTTGGTATCAAGATGTACTTTATATTTCACATTTAATTGATATCAAAATCTACTATTGGTATCTTAATAATTTTATTTATCTACAAGTAGTACCAACATTTATTTTGTCAACTACTATTTGATTTCAATTGGTATCAGAATCCATTTTGTTGACTTTAAGAAATTTTAAAATTTTATTTTAAGTATTATCGAAATTTGTTTGATATGTATTGCTTATATGCAAGGGAGCTTAATATCTCCTCTATATATAGATTCATATTGAGTGTATTTTACATATTAAGGAGTTTTGCTTCTCTTCTTTATGTGGTACACATGTGTAGGGGAGATTAACATCTCCCCTACACATTACATATTATACTTATGTGGATTAGGGTCTAGTTATCATCTCTTCTCCATATAATGCATGTATGCAGGGGGAACTAACTTAACTTCTCTCCTCTTCATGAATGTAAATTGCATATACATCTTTATTCCTTATTTATCTTCACCCATTTGTTGATGAATTGACAAAAGGGGGAGAAGAATTTTGAGTTTATATATGCATGCTCTATATTGTTGTTTATGCATATATGCTTGTTTGTTTTTGAGTTTTTATTGAATATCCATTTGTTTTATACTATGGGGGAGTTTCTATGAAGCTTAACTTTAATACATGTATACATAACTCTATGAGTTTTGTCATCATCAAAGAGGGGGAGATTGTTGGCTCAAAGACCCTTCACTCTAGTTTTGATGATGATTAGCTCATATAGTTATATTATTAATGATCTTGTGTTTATAAGTTTCAGATTTTCTATCAAGATCTTAGTTAGTTTTTAGCTTCAACAAAAGATACGAAGTCAAGTTTTGAAGCTAGCACGTGTTGATTCAAGAGCTCGCGCTTCAAGATCGCATCCAAAAGTCAAGATGAGTCTAACTCTTTTGATCAAGGTTTAGACCAAGTCAAGAAGGAGAAGAAGATTTTCAACAAAAGATTTTAAGACTTTAGTCGTGTTTGTAAGTGTTAAGAGTTTATTTTTAGATAAAATGTAAAGGATAGATTAGTTATGGATTGCTCAAGCTCATATAGACACATACAAAATTTATATGTGTTTTCATAAGAATAATTTTGATTTTAGAAGATGTTTTAGTTTGAGCTTCAAAGTGTACATCCTTATGTTTTATGATTAGATTTCATCAAAACAAGTATACATTTTTTATATGCGTTTTGGAATTCATCCATACACTTGTTGGTTCAAATATTTAGAAAACTTATTTGTTTCTATATCATGTGTTTAAGTTTTGTATTTATCAAAACTTTATTTAGAGCTTGTTGTCCAAAATATAGATATTTTATCTTATATGTGTATTAGATCATATCCATACATACTAAACTTCAAAAGTGTTTAAAATATTTTATTTTTGTATTCAAACAAGTTTTGAAAAAAATTGTATTTTTCATTAGAAGTTTGGTCTTTGAAAAAAATGGATGTTGGTTTAAAGCTTAAATTCTTTATTGTAAAAATAGTTTAATATGTTTGTAATATGTGTTAATTTTTGATCACACATATTTGTACTTCAAAGTATTTCAATGAACTTATTTTTATGGATTATATATGATTTTATGGGGATTTTATAAGATTTTATAAGATTATATAAGACCAAGTTTTAAATCCCTAAAACCCAGCCTAGGTTTCTGGCGGTCGACCGAGCGGTCGACGAATGTGCACAGGCAACATGCACAAGCCTGGCTTGAGGGTCGATCGACCGGGCAGTCAATCGATCTAGAGAGTTTACTCTCTGGATCTGGCTCTAGTCGACCGGCCAGAGAGCAGTGCTCTCTGCTTCTTACCTCGATCGACCGACCGGTCGACCGATAGGTCTTTGACCTGGGTGCGGTCGACAGAGCGGTCAACCAGCAACCCTACGATCATAAATATGACCGTTGGCCGGTCGATCGACGGGTCGACTGACAGGTAAATCTGGCCCATAACGGCTAGTTTTCTAAACCCTATAAAATGTGATTCTCTTGGCCAGTTTTCTACAAGATTTTGGAAAAGTTTTAGAGCCAGTTTTTCTCATCTCTCTTAGGATTTTTCTCCACATATTTTTGGGCTAAAACTTTCCTATCAAATGGGGAGTTTTTTAGAGTATTTTTAAAAGAGATTTCTTGAGTTTTTCTCAACAAATCTATCTTGTTTTTTCACACAAGTTTGAGCTTTTCATTGCTAAACTCATCCTCTAGGATACTTGTTGTGAGAATTATTTTTGGTGATCAAAGTGTAGGGATCACCAAGTGTTCATCTTTGTATTTGAGGAGGCGAACTTATGGGTTCATGTTGTGACGAGTTCTTGTACGAGCTCAGTGTAAAGGTGCGGTCTCGGCAAGCTAGTGTGCTTGCGTGTGTTGTTCTTGCGGGAACAAGTGAGGGACTTGTAACTCCAAGAGTTCTAGTGTGAATTCGTTGTAGGTGTTGCGGCACCGAGTGATCTTGCGAGATCGATTCTAGTGAAAATCCTTCATAGTGTTGAAGGCGGGAACGTAAAACAAGTGTGCGCGAACCTCGAAATAATTCTTCCGTGCTTGCGATTGCTTATCTCTCTCACTTGTATTTATATCTTGCATGCTATTATTGTTTGTATCTTTTACATGCTTGATATTCCCTTGTGCTAAATTGATATATATGCTTGGGTTGTTTGTTTTCTCACACTTGTATTCAACCAAGAGAGTCATAGTGGCACTTCAATTCTTAATTTAGAGGAATCTTGAGGAGATAGTTCAGAACCCTTCACCGGGAATTCAGCTGCACTCTTTGGTTATCTGTTGTGTGCTTGCATTATAGTTTTTTGTTTGCATAATTAGTTTTTAATTATGCATTGTGTTGCATTAGATTAGCTTATCACATATTCACCCCCCTCTAGGTGACTTATACCCACGATAGACCAATGACGCCCTGAGATCGACCCACGATCTCCGCCGAATAGACTACGATGCTTTAGGGATCAACACACGATTCTGGCCATACCTAAGAAGCTCTGATACCGCTTGTTGCACCCTCCGATGTAATTCCAATAACAATGGCACACTAATCGCCAAGATCAGTGTTCTAATGCCGATTCAATCACCAAACAATATGGTACGAACAAAACAACTGAAAGAGAAAGCGAGAAAATGAATTTAATGAGATTTGACAACTTTCCTATGTCCTCGGGCAGAAGGGAGAAGATCTTATTCAACTAACAGAATTACAAGGGTTACAAAGGTGATCCGAAGATCCAATTAGAGAAACTACGCACTAGGCCATAGAAATCTCACAAACAAACTAACCCTAAAACTCTCAATACAATTCACCTTTTAAGGTTATAATAAATGTAGACAATACCCCTCTATATATAGTCAGAGAATCCATAAAGAAAAGAAAACTAAAAGATCTGAAAATGAATCAGAAACGAAGACAAAATTCAAACAGGAAACATCCCAGAACCGTCATGTGGTCGACTGACCGCTAGCTTTGCAAGCTCAAGTTCTGCACTCTGACCGGTGGACCGGGCAATTGATCGCTAATTGTGCACAATCAAAATCTTCATTAAGGACGGTCGACCGCCTTCGCTTGTTTCCTTTGTTGTACATGTCGGGCGGTCGACCGACCCAACTCCTTTCTTCTCAACAATGCGCACCTCGTGCACTTAGTCGACCGAGTCGATGCTTTTGCGAGAACTCCATACTATTGTTAGCCATGTTCTTTGCCGCTGAGCTCCAAATCTTCTCTGAACTATCCAATGAGTTAATAAACTCTATCAAACAACTTTTAGATCTTTTCCCCCACAAAGAGCACTTCCACCGGTGTGTTCAGACAAAAGGTACAAAGAGATTTTTTGATCAAAAATCAATTTGCTCGGATTTAAACTCGAATTCCTCGTCACTGAGCTTATAATCAGGCAGTGTGGAGCCATCAATAATAAGAGTATTTTTACAAAAATTTGTGAGGGCCTCACGATATTGCCAAAAAAAGCCTAAGTAAGATGGAATTGCCCTAAAAAAAGAAATAAAGAAAAGAAAAATTCGTACCCAAATCAAAGGGAGAGATGATCTTTTCAGGCTCTGGTGATAAACATTTACCGACAGAGAAAAAGAAGGACCCCAGCAATCAGGGAATACATTCTTTTGGACGCTCTCTCCAAGGTTCTCTCCCTCTTCTAACATGATAATCTGTAACTATCACACATGCTTGTACTCAGTTCTTGGCCTGATGAGGTCCCTGTCTCACCTGCTGCTTCGTATAGATTCCAAAATCTTCTCTCAAGGAAAAAAGAAAAATAGATTCCAAAATCTCAATCAAAAAGGACGTTTAGTACTAAATGTCCTTTTCCTCATCCCTTCCGTCCAAGAAAAAAAAAAAGAATTACCCAAATCACACGACTCGCAAGGCTCAATCCAACCCCACACACGCTCACGCCCATCACCTTATCATCTTTAATGACTTGTGGCTCTCCCATTGGCAGCCTTACGTTTAATAAACCCCCACTCATTCACTCACTCTCCTAACAAAAAGAAGCAAGCAAGAGAGAAAAGAATGAACTCCTCCAGTAGACTGAGAGAGATGATCTTGAGGAAATGGCAGAGACTGGCTTCGAGAGAGAAGAAGAGAAGCAAAGGGCATTTTGTAGTTTACGCCAAGGGAGGGAAGAGATTTGTTGTTCCTCTGAAGTATTTAGACCATCCAATCTTCAGGGTGCTGCTTGAGATGGCTGAAGAGGAGTTTGGAGCATGGTTTGTGGGCCTTTGAGGGTGCCTTGTGAGGAGGAGCTCATGGACCATATTGTCTCTCTGTTGGGGAGAAATCCTGAAGAGTACGTGGAGAAGGATCTGGTTTCGATTATGTCGTGCCGAGGTGCTCCGCTGCTCTCTTCCTTCTCCCCCCTACCATGATTTTTCAAGAATGAAGCGTGTATGGTGGTATTTCTGCTACTTTTTGCAGAGTGTAATGCTCCCTGTTTGAGCCTTTGATAGCCTTTTTTTTCCATGAAGGATACATGTAAATATAGCAAGTCATGGCCATTAGAAGTAGAAGAAACTTCTGCTGGCTTGGTGTTTTAAGTTGCTACAGTGCAAACTTGAAATGTGTCGTGAATCTGTGTGTGGTAAACAAGCTAAATTTGATTGAATCTGTGTGCAGGGATAACTAATAATTTTTCGCTCATTTTAAATCTAAAACTTGTGCATTTTCAGAATTACGAACCAAGTTGAGTAAGCAAAAAAAAAGTTCTGCAATATCAGCAAACGTTGCCGGAAATCGATTGGTGTGTCACTGACTGTATCCATCAGTTAATTCAGATCAGAAACAGGACAGCTTGGGTACTTAATGTGATGGTCCGATAATTTCTTGCTTATGATTTATTAATTTCTTTTCATGAACCAGTGTGGCAATATTCAACCTTTCAAATTTATCAACGAAAATTAATGAATGAGGATAAGAGGGGGGCAAAAAGACACCATCTTGCCCGTGTCTCCGTCTCTCAATGCCTCATCAATTGAATGCCCTGCCCCCCGCACACGCACCCCACACCACCACCGTGACCGACCCACCTCCGTGAAGAGAAAACTTGGTGAATACTGGGTGAGAAAGCATATATCTTGCTTGTTCCGATGAAGAGAAAACTTGGCGGCTTTATCTTAACGATAATATTCTCCCCAACTCCGTTGCAGGGCTCAGTGACGAGTGACAGTTTGGTGCGGGTAAGGAGGATGTCGATCGGGTTGAACCGGTGATGCCTACTTCACAAAGGCATTTTCACAAACACATGTAGTTCATAAAATTGTCTGTCTCTTGTTCACGTGTCAGGTTTATGAGAGAATGAATTGGATTAGAGAGCATTAGAGAATTCGAGGGACCATGCAAAGCTTTCCAATATTTCATGTTTCATTCACATCGTAAGATAATTGTTCAGTAGTCTTCTTGATCTCGACGGAAGAATATCACATTAATACTACAATCTATTAAGGGAGGGAAAAATCTGTTCTATTGAAGAAGTTTTGGAAACAAGTAGACTCATTCTCTCTATGTGGGGGCCGTTTGTTTCGCGTAAAAGTCCGTAAATCGTAAATGACTTACAACCCAGTTATAACTACAGCGTTTGTTTGGACCGTAATTCGTAAAAGGCTTACACAATCCAATTATCACTCACTTGCAACCCAATTACCACTCACTTACAGCCCAGTTACAGTTAATTTTGTGGTCATGCAAATTTGTATTATTTTTTTATATTAATATTAAATTTTTTTAATATTTAACATTTTTAATATTTATTTGCAATATTAAAACTTTTTAAATCACCAAATAGTTAATTTTGTGGTCAACTTTTTCACTTACGACTTACACATTACGACAACCAAACATCGTAAAACACAATACACTTTTTCACTTACAACTTTATATTACCAACCAAACACCATAAAGCTTACATGCATGTAACTCATTTACAACTGTAAAAGACTTTACTAATTACGACTTACGAATTACGGCCAGTTACGACAACCAAATAGGCCCGTGGTGTAGGACACACAGATTTTCAGATTGACTTTCAGTTGGATTACTGAAGGGATAAGGATTTCTGAATAGTTCTTTAATTAGAAAACAAAAAGAATTCTTTAAGTTTATTTTTATTTTATTTTCTTAGGATTAGAATTAGTTTTCCTAAAAAGATTAGGACCCTTTTAATTCTTTTTGTTTTCTTTTAGAAATACGTTATAGTTTCCAAGGTAATATTCTTTTTGTAAGTCTATAAAACGCCATTGTATTCTTTGTTTTAGATTTAACAATTATTCAATTTTGATCAATAAATTTTAAGTTTATCTCCTCTATTGCTTGTGGATTCGAGTTGCCTATCTTTACTCGTGGATTCGAGTAAATTGCTCGTGGATTCGAGTGTTGTGCTCGTGGTTTCGAGTACGTTCCTACCTGAAGGTCCCTCCACGGTGCGTTGGTTAGAACGAGATCTAGGGCGTCGTTCTTTTTCACATCCCGCATCAATTGGTTTCAGAGCTTCGGCAAGTTTCCGACGATAGCAGGAGACGACATGAATTGCAAGGCTTCTCTGCAAGGATGGGCACTGTTGGAGGGATGATTAGCGCTCTTAAATCGACCTTGGGGGTGTAGTCCAAGAACTCAAGAAACTGTCCATCAAGATCGATGATAAAAGTCTAGCCGACAGTACGTATCGAAGCAGATGTGATCATCAATCAATCTTTCTCCACGACCCCACCTTCACATCCACCACAGTGACCACCACCATATCATCAGTCAACTAATCTTCCTTCACCAACATCACCCTCACATCCACCACAGCAACCACCACCATATTACCCATCAACTAATTTTCCTCAACCACCACTACTATACAACCTTACATCCATTGATGAATTTACAATTTGTGTTGTTCAGAGATTGCAGTGCAACAAAAAAGAACCCCGACACTAGACATCAGATCTTCTACTTAAGATGTGCTGTCAGAAACGAGGTGTGCAACCTCATCATAGACAATGAGAGTTACGAGAATATTATTTCTAGAGCACTTGTGCACTACTTGAAGCTAGAAATGAAACTATATCCTCATCTTTACACCATTGGTTGGGTCAAGAAGGATCTCTTCATCAAGCTAATGAATTTATGTCATGTTCTTATTTTCAATTAACAAATATTATCAAGATATTGTTACTTGTGATGTGGTGAACATGGACGCCTGTCATATTCTTTTAGAGAGACCATGGTTGTTAGCCCAAGGTTGCAATCATTAGTTTCTTATTTTGATAATTAAAAAACTAATAGAGTTATTAGGTACTAATCAAGTTCAAATGTTTAAGTTTTCAGGGTTTAAAGAAGATTTAATTTCATTCTTCCTCAAAAGAAAGGTGTTGAAATCTCAAGTTCACTCAAGGATAGGATTCAAACTTGGACGATCAAAAATGAATTTTTGGAGAAGCCCTCTTGAAGATTGCTTAAAGATATGTAGAACTTATATAAGAAATTAAAATGTTTAAGTGTAGGGTATTGAATTGATGCTCAAGATCTCACACATAATACAAGATTTCGTATATTTTTGGGTTTCAGTATTTTACAAAATGGTTATTGTTACAGATATATTTTCTAAATTTTTATATCCAATTTCAAACATGTATCTTATAGCCTATGTGTTGTCAAAACATATTTTAAACATATATAAAATATTTTAAAATAAATTATATTTCTTGAAAATGATTTTTGGGGTATGTCAGTGTCACGCCTTACTTCCCAAAATATGCTAGAGTAGAGACGCGATGAGAGTCGGTAACGCTTATGCTAAGGAGAATATCTAACGTATACACGCTAAGCCTTAAATAATCCAAACAAGGTATAAAAATTTACTATAATAAATTACGATCATTGTAATATCACATTTAACTGTCCACACATGATAACATGAATAAAGGAATGGAATGATATATGAGTCTGTATAGAATCAAAAGGATAACAACAGAAATAAAAATAAACAAAAATAGCAAAATCAAGTAGAGAGAAGCTCCGGCCCTTCGCAATGCATACAGTTTCATCGAACACCTAATCAATAGAATAAAGCATCGTATACCTAAATGCACAAATCCAGTGGAGTAAGAAAACTCTCAATGAGTGTGTAAAATGAGAGAAAAGTGCACGTGCATAAATAGTGTGTACATATTAATATACTAATATGAAACTACTGGATAAATAATAAATATGTATAAAACAGTAAATAGAAGATAACTAATTAATGACATGATACATCTGTAAATAAAGATAACCCACAGCACTGTAAATAAACAACTGATATTAGAGAGTTGTGTTACCTAGCATATGTGTAACACTTGTCTTAACTAATCACCTTTTTTCTAACATTTAAATGTTTTAGGGAGGTGATGAGGGAGAAAGTATTCATGTAAGATATTACACATTAAACTATACATATTAGTATGTATATTGTAAGCATGTATATAAAATGAAATACACCCACATGCATGTTGACTTTGCTACCATACCCCCACTATACTTGTGGGTACTAGTACCTCATGAAGGGGGAGGAATGGAACCTAGCCTATTGGTATAAGGTATAGGAGTAGAGAGATGGTGTTAGGGAGAGGCACTTGTCATGATATTATTGAAGAGATTGGAGCATAAATAGGGGGGATGAAGAGAATAACACTCATTTGGCACACTCTCTCTTTCTCTTCATTTTCCAACTCCCCAAACATTTTCCTTCTCCTCCTTTTACAACCGGCCAGGTCCCGCAGCAACAACAGCCATTATTCCTCCATTTCTTCACACAAACTCTCTCATTTTCCCTCTCATTCCCTCACAAAATTTCCCTCACTTCCTTTATACAAGAAAAAGACTTCCTTTGCATGTTTTACCTCCTCCAAAGACCAAATAGAATAAGATAAAGTGGTGATCTAACATCACCATAAAAAGGAAATTCTTGAAGATAAGGTTGATCTAGGATTTACGAGTTAGGAGGGTGATATTGGTTGAAAGGTAAGCAAAACCTTAAGATTTCAACCCCTCTTATACTCTTTTAACTAAAAACTAATCATGATGTTGTTATGACCTTGTAGACTCCAATATAGCGGGAGACCAAGCTTGATAAGGAGATAACTGTTGGCCCAGAGGCCTTCCACTCTAGTTTTGATGATGATTAACTCATGTAGTTATGTTTACTAATTATCTTGTGATGTTTAGTTTCAGATCATTTAATCAAGATATTAGTTGGTGATTGCTTCAACAAGATGGTTTGGAAGCTTTCACGTGGTGATTCCAGAGCCCGAGCATCAAGATCATTCATAGCACTCGGTGAATCACGGTGTTTTGGATCGAGTCGGCTTGGAGACGGCGCTCTACAAGAAGACTTAGGTATCTTAATTTATTTTGTGTTTTAGATCCATGTGTAAAGATTAGATAGTGTGATATGCTCAAGTTCACAATACACACACATTTCATGTTTTGGATATTGGTTTTTCGGTTTTTGGTTTAACCGATATTGGTTTTCATGAATAGATAGTATCAATACAAGTTTACATTGTTTAAGTGTATATTAGATATATTCTATATACATGTAAGCTTAATTTCCTGGACAAACTTATGTTGAGATGACTATTCATGAGTTTTGGTGTTTTGGTATTCTTAACAAAACATATATTTGGAATTAAAGACAAAAACTATGATATGTATATATTTCATGTATATTGGACCTATGTCCATATGCAACATGCCTAAAAGTGTTTAAGTATCATATTTTGTATTTGAATGAGTTTTAGAAAAAAATCAGATTTCCTATTGAAAAATACAAGTTTGGAAAAATACAGGTTTTGGTTTTCGGAAATATTTGTAAGACACAAAAATGGTTCAAAATGTTTGATATTTGTGTTGAAATTTTTAACACATGTTTGCATATCAATGTAAAATGATAAAACTATTTTTGTGGATTTTTAGAAGATTTATGGGAATTTTTAGAATAATTTTTAACTCAGTTTTTTGACCCAGAACCCAGCCTGCCAGGCTCTGGCGGTCGACCGACCGGTCGACCGGACCCCAGAGTCGGTCGACCGGGCGGTCGACCGACGTGCATAAACCTGTGCAGCCAGGCACTTGGGCCGGTCGACCGGGCAAGAGAGCTTTGCTCTCTGTTTTTTGGCGGTCGACCGGGTGGTCGACCGGCTTCTGCCAACAGTCAAAAATATGACCGTTGGCGGTCGACCGGCCGCCAGCCGCCTTGGTTGACAATTTCAGCCAATGGCTAGTTTTGGATTGGGGGCTATTTATACCCCATTGTTTGAGTTTTTGGTTAAGATTTTTGAGCCAAAAATTCCAGATCTCTCCAGTGCTTTTACAAGCATTCAAAAGTGTTTTAAAGCTTAAAGATTTCATCTTTGTTTTTATTTTCAAGGGTTTTTTGAAAAAATCAAAGAAAATAGAATTTTGGGATATTGTTTTAGATCTTCATTTCTATCATTCTAAAGTGGTTTCCCAAGTAGTTTTTCTTTGATATTTGATTTCCAAAACACCTTGATTTTCACTTGAGCTATATCATTCTATCATATTCTATAGGATCATTATTTTTGGGAAAAAAAATTGTTTGAGGTTGTGAAAACCTCCAAGTTGTAAACCCTTTCTTTGTGGATATCCCTCTTTGGTAGAGGTGAATTTGGGTTGTTGGTTGCTCCCTCTTTGGTAGAGGTTGAGGTTGTTGTTTACTCTCTCTTGGTGAGGTGGAGTTGGTGGTGGATTTGTATCCCTCTTCGGTAGAGGTGGATTGTGGTGTTTGTGACCTCGGTGGAGGTTGTATTGGTTGGTTTGTGGAGTTCGGTACTCCGGTCTTTGGTAGACCATTTGTATTACCTCGATGGAGATTGTATTGGTTGAGAGAGGAGTTCGGTACTCCTAGTGGATTGGAAATCCTTCTCGGTGAAGGCGGGGATGTAGAGCTCGGTGCTCGAACCTCGAAACACATCTTCTTGTTTGCGTTTGATCGATTGGCTCTCAACTCTCTCTCTCTCTCTCTCTTTACTTTGTGTTGTGCATTGCATCATTCATATTGCCATATCATTTATATGCTTGTGTTGTGCCATGCAGTGATTCATATTGCTTAATCCTATATGCTTGGTTGTGTTTGCTTGTGTGCCTCACTTGTGCTTAACCACGAGAACTTCATATAGCGCCTCAACTCTTATTCAGAGGAATCAAGAGGAGTTAGTCCAGAGCCCTTCACGGAAAAATTGGCTACACTCGTTAGTTGCACTAAGTGTTGTTGCAAATTAGTTTTAATTTCCGCATTTAGTTCATTAGATTAGCGGTATACCTATTCACCCTCCCTCTAGGTGTACTTTCAATTGGTATCAGAGCCTACGCTCCTGATATTTGGTTAACCACCTAGGAGTGTGATCTTCGTTAGCTAATCTTTCATTTGCATTTGCACATATATTGTTTGCACACACTCATGGATTGCTTGTCACCTCCCATGTTTGATGTTTCCAACATTGACACATGAAAATTTAGGATGTCCATGTATTTGAAAACCCTAGGCTTGCATGTTTTCCTTGCCCCTACCAAGAAATGCTATCTTGGTAACCGCAATCATTTAGGGGCCAATACACTTGCCCTTGAGGCTATTAGAAGCACGCTTAACAAAGAATATCTTATGCTTATTTCTAATTTTGATTCCGCATTTGCAGTGTGGAACAAGTTGACCACCTCCAAGCTTCAATTGCCAATCCAACAGGAAGATGAATCTAGTGAAGAATCTGAGCCACAATGCTTTATGGTCCAAGGGAATGACTCCTTTGAGGTATATTCGGAATCTCAACTAGATTGTGATGATGCTAGTTCTTCTAGTAATGAGCATGTTGATCCTAACACTTTAAATGAAGAACTTTCTATTGTTTGTGAAAAATTGATAGAAAAGTATAATCTTTTGACAAAGAAGACTTTTGCATTAAATAAAGAAAATGAAATTTTGTCTTCTAAACTTGGTTTGGTTTTGCAAGAGAAAGAGGAGATTTCTAATGAAAGGGATTCATTGAAATCTAAGCTTGAACTTACCCTAAAAGAAAATGAATTTTAAAAAAATAAAAATGATTGTGAAATAATTTTGAAGAAAAATGAAAAATTGTCTTCAAAAGTTGATTTTGTAGTAAAAGAGAATGATTCTTTGAAAAACAAAATAATTTCTATTTCAAAGAATTTAGAAGTTTGTTTAAAGAAAAATGAATCTTTGCAAAATGATTTGTCTACTCATGTTTGCCATGCTAGTGTAGTATCACATACATCACCTATTGCATGCCACACCTCTTCTTTAATTGAAAATGACATATCTATGCTAAAGAAGAATATGGATTGTTTGGGCTCCACTTTGAGCCATTGTGTTTCTAGCCACACACGTTTGGAATCTTTGTTTCGAAATAAACAAGTTCCATCTTTGCATGCACACCCTCCACGGCATACACATGCTATTCACGGTCACCACCATCACACATTGTATGCTCATGTGTACACTTGTACACATTGTGGACGAAAGAGCCATCTTACTAAGTTTTGCTATGATCGTATACGTGATGAAAATTTAGCAACTAAATTTGTTTGGGTTAGAAAAGGTACTAACCCTCATGGACCCAAAAGAGTATGGGTACCAAAGACCACCCCTATTGTGTTTGATGTATGTGTGGGCTCTCGCATGACGTGAGAGTATCGGTACCTTGAGGTGGATGCGTTCCGAGCTTAAAGAGGACTATTTGGATGCATCACTTTCAATGGGAGTTTGGTGGGAGGACCACCTTGGTTTGGAGAACTAGAGAAGTGCCCTCATCGGTTTTGATATCGATGTCTAACTCCCGTTTATATTTGCATGCTTTTCATGTCATTGATTTATAGCATGTCATGTTTTATTGTTCATTATGATTATGCCATGTGAATTAGATTAGTGTTATACATGTTAGTTATTTGAGACACCCATGTTTAATATGGATTTATATCTATGTGTTCTCACCTTATTTTTAACTAATATGTATGTCCTAGATCTAATGCACATGCATATACATAATGATCATATGGATGTTTATGATTTTTGCTTAGATGCTTCATGTTTTTGATGTTTATAGATTATTATGTTAAATGCCATGATTATTAGATCATTGACATGCATGTATAGCACTTGAGATCACCTATGTTTATATGGATCATTTTATTGTGTTCTCACCATTGTTTAGCTATTATGTATATCATAGTTCTAATAGCATGTGGATTTACATAATGATCTTATTCATGCTTATCATGTTGATTTATGTCTCGTTTTATGCTTCAAATTTTGAATATATATTTAAATGTTAGTTTTCATTAAGACTAAGATTTATACTTATACATATAGTGGGCCACAAATAGATCATTATATGTTTGAGCTTGAACACTTATTTGTACCCATTAGATGTGCTAGTATAGTCTAGTTTTGATGATTCATGCATTTGACTTGTATTCTCATTTTTGGACATGTTTTATGATCATGTGTTTTCACTTCATGTATATGTCCATCTTGTCTAAACTATTGATTATACATATACATCCTTTGAGCCACGTGCCTTAATTGCATATATATTTGTGTACTCGTTATGTTTTGGATATATATGTATACTTTAGTTTATACTTGACATACATATGCTTTGAAGAAATCGAGTTTTGATGATTTTCATGTTTTGAGGAATATTGAGCTTGAATGTCTAATTTCATGATTATGTGGTTCACACTACACTTATACACTCACCTTATTTAAATGTTTCTCATGATTATATTTTCATGAGCATGATATGTGCCTTATTGATTTCGAGTGCTTAGTGCCATGTGATTTACATGTGTTTCATGAAAAATATTTATGTTTTAGTCCTTGCTTGAAGGATTTCGTACTAGTTTAAAAGTTTTTCCATTTAACTAGTTGCGGGATTCTTCGTTATGGTAGAGTTTTCAAACTTACTATATTTTTCAAACCTATTTTTGAAAACCCCTACCTTCCACGGGCGGTTGGATGGGAGACCATGCACATGTTTGCTTTATAGTGAAAATCATTTTAAACTTGAGCATGATTGGGTGGTAGGAAATATGAGATATACATTTGGTATTATTATTGTTTCAATTGGTATCATTGGATTCTTTCAATTGGTATCAATAATGACATTTTTGTATACTCATATATTTGTATGTATGTATGCTTTCATTTCATATAGGGTCTGTTTGGTTGTCGTAACTGGCCGTAATTTGTAGTTGTAATTGGTAAAGTGTTTTACAATTGTAAATGAGTTACATGTATGTAAATTTTACGGTGTTTGATTGGTAATATAAAATTGTAAAGTTGGAAAGTGTATTGTACTTTACGGTGTTTGGTTATCGTAATGTATAAGTCGTAAGTGAAAAAGTTGACCACAAAATTAACTATTTAGTGATTTTAAAAGTTTTAATACTGCAAATAAATATTAAAAAAGTTAAATATTAAAAAATTTTAATATTAATATAAAAAAATATTACAAATTTGTATGACCACAAAATTAACTGTAACTGGGCTGTAAGTGAGTGGTAACTGGGTTGCAAGTGAGTGTTAGTTGAGTTACGTAAGTCTTTTACGAATTACGATCCAAACAAACGCCGTAGTTGTAACTGGGTAGTAAGTCATTTACGAATTACGGAGTTTTACGCGAAACAAACGGCCCCATAGTATCAATTTCGATTGGTATCTAATTTTTCATACATATATAAATTTTGTTTATGGATAAGCTTGAAATTTTAATGACTATCATGTTTTCAATTGACTAATTTTTCAATTGACATTTTAATAACGATGCATAAGCTTATAACAAATAAAAATTTGATCATCTTTTTAGTTGGTATTTCATAAAGGGGGAGAAAATTTGTATTTTTATCTTTCAATTGGTATTTTGTTTACCGTTGATTTCTACTCCCACACTTTATGTTGAAAATTGATTTTATTTTGAATCATATGCTCTAAATGACAAATACTTACAATTGGTATCTTTTTGTATCAAGATGCTTATTTGAATACTTTAAATTGGTATCAAGATTTTATTTGTTTTCTCAAAATTGGTATCAATGCCTTATTTACTTTCAAGTGATATATGTTTACTTTCATTTGGTATCTAAATGTACTACTTTGACACATTTTTAATTGGTATCAAATTTATTTTATTGAGAAAATTCGAAATGTTTTAATAAGAAATATGAAAAATGTTTTGATTTATATTGCTTATATGCAAGGAGAGCTTAACATCTCTTCTACATATAGATTCATATTGAGTGTATCTTATATTGAGGAGCTTGACAACTCTTCTTTATGCGATACACGTGTGTAGGGGGAGCTTCACATCTCCTCTTATGCATTGCATATTATGTGTTATGTGAATTAGGGCTTGTCATCCTTTCTTCATGTAATGCATATATGTAGGGAAGTTAACTTAGCGTCTTCCTCTTCATAAATGTATATCGCATATATCTATTTATTGATTTTTTTGTTTGACCCCTTAGTTAATTCTTTGTTTCGAACAAAAAGGGGGAGAAGAATTTATTGATTTGTTTTTACTTTGACCCCTTATTGATGATTGACAAAAAGGGGGAGAAGTATTTGGTATATATGCATGTTTTGGAAAAAGGAGTTATGTTTATGCATATATGTTTTGTGTTTTTGCAAATAGGAGATAAGAATTTGATGAGTTTTTTATATGCTTGTTTGGCATGTTGATTTGCATACATGTTTATGATGCATACATGTTTATGAGCCTCATTACATATTTATTATGTTTCTTCCTATGCATGAGTTAAGGGGAGCTTCTTTTAAGCTTAACTTTAATCCATGCATATATAACTCCATGAGTTTTGTCATCATCAAAAAGGGGAGATTGTTGGGCCAGAGGCCTTCCACTCTAATTTTGATGATGATTAACTCATATAGTTATGTTTACTAATTATCTTGTGATGTTTAGTTTCAGATCATTTAATCAAGATATTAGTTGGTGATTGCTTCAACAAGATAGTTTGGAAGCTTTCACGTGGTGATTCCAGAGCCCGAGCATCAAGATCATTCATAGCACTCGGTGGATCACGGTGTTTTGGATCGAGTCGGCTTGGAGACGGCGCTCTACAAGAAGACTTAGGTATCTTAATTTAATTTGTGTTTTAGATCCATGTGTAAAGATTAGATAGTGTGATATGCTCAAGTTCACAATACACACACGTTTCATGTTTTGGATATTGGTTTTTCGGTTTTTGGTTTAACCGATATTGGTTTTCATGAATAGATAGTATCAATACAAGTTTACATTGTTTAAGTGTATATTAGATATATTCTATATACATGTAAGCTTAATTTCCTAGACATACTTATGTTGAGATGACTATTCATGAGTTTTGGTGTTTTGGTATTCTTAACAAAACATATATTTGGAATTAAAGACAAAAACTATGATATGTATATATTTCATGTATATTGGACCTATGTCCATATGCAACATGCCTAAAAAGTGTTTAAGTATCATATTTTTGTATTTGAATGAGTTTTAGAAAAAAATCAGATTTCCTATTGAAAAATACAAGTTTGGAAAAATACAGGTTTTGGTTTTCAGAAATATTTGTAAGACACAAAAATGGTTCAAAATGTTTGATATTTGTGTTGAATTTTTAACACATGTTTGTATATCAATGTAAAATGATAAAACTATTTTTTTGGATTTTTAGAAGATTTATGGGAATTTTTAGAATAATTTTTAACTCAGTTTTCTGACCCAGAACCCAGCCTGCCGGCTCTGGCGGTCGACCGACCGGTCGACCGGACCCCAGAGTCGGTCGACCGGGCGATCGACCGACGTGCACAAACCTGTGCACGTTGGCCAGGCACTTGGGCCGGTCGACCGGGCGGTCGACTGGGCAAGAGAGTTTTGCTCTCTGTTTTTTGGCGGTCGACCGGGTGGTCGACCGACTTCTTCCAACGGTCAAAAATATGACCGTTGGCGGTCGACCGGCCGGTCGACCGCCGGCCGCCTTGGTTGACAATTTCAGCCAACGGCTAGTTTTGGATTGGGGGCTATTTATACCCCATTGTTTTGAGTTTTTGGTTAAGATTTTTGAGCCAAAAATTTCAGATCTCTCCAGTGTTTTTACAAGCATTCAAAAGTGTTTTAAAGCTTAAAGATTTCATCTTTGTTTTTGTTTTCAAGGGTTTTTTGGGAAAATCAAAGAAAATAGGATTTTGGGATATTGTTTTAGATCTTCATTTCTATCATTTTAAAGTGGTTTCCCAAGTAGTTTTTCTTTGATATTTGATTTCCAAAACACCTTGATTTCCACTTGAGCTATATCATTCTATCCTATTCTATAGGATCATTATTTGTGGGAAAAGAAATTGTTTGAGGTTGTGAAAACCTCCAAGTTGTAAACCCTTTCATTGTGGATATCCCTCTTTGGTAGAGGTGGATTTGGGTTGTTGGTTGCTCCCTCTTTGGTAGAGGTTGAGGTTGTTGTTTACTCCCTCTTGGTGTGGTAGAGTTGGTGGTAGATTTGTATCCCTCTTCGGCAGAGGTGGATTGTGGTGTTTGTGGCCTCGATAGAGGTTGTATTGGTTGGTTTGTGGAGTTCGGTACTCCGGTCTTCGGTAGACCATTTGTATTGCCTCGGTGGAGGTTGTATTGGTTGAGAGAGGAGTTCGGTACTCCTAATGGATTGGAAATCCTTCTCGGTGAAGGCGGGGATGTAGAGCTCGGTGCTCGAACCTCGAAACACATCTTCTTGTTTGCGTTTGATCGATTGGCTCTCAACTCTCTCTCTCTCTCTTTACTTTGTGTTGTGCATTGCATCATTCATATTGCCATATCATTTATATGCTTGTGTTGTGCCTTGCATTGATTCATATTGCTTAATCCTATATGCTTGGTTGTGTTTGCTTGTGTGCCTCACTTGTGCTTAACCACGAGAGCTTCATATAGCGCCTCAACTCTTATTCAGAGGAATCAAGAGGAGTTAGTCCGGAGCCCTTCACGGGGAAATCGGCTACACTCGTTGGTTGCACTAAGTGTTGTTGCAAATTAGTTTTAATTTCTGCATTTAGTTCATTAGATTAGTGGTACACCTATTCACCCCCCCTCTAGGTGTACTTTCAATAACCTCTTCAAGGGTGAGTAGAACATCCGAACCCTAGTAAAATAGTAGGAGTGTAAAGTTTAAAATAAAGGGAAATTTCTAAGTTATAATGAACATGAAATTGAAGGATAATGTACATGTATGATTTATAGATTTCATGTGTACATAATCTTATGGCAATCATGTTGTAGCTATTTCCATGCATGTTTAACGTTGTGTATGATTGTGTGTATACATGATAGTCCACCACATGCCTTTTTAGAGAAATAGTTCTATGAATAAATATGATACTTTATGTTATGCATATATTTATAGCTACGCATATATTAAGATTACATGATATGTTGGTTATCTTGAAAAGGCTCGCATGTTGATAATTTAGCTAGTGATTACCTATGCATGTTAATGACTTCCATATTGTTGGCATGATGTAAAGGTAAAATTATGAAATTATTATGTTATCGTTGCTCTATGAGTCCTTGCATGTTGTTATTACATGAAGGACGTGATTATTGCATATTTGGAGGAAGGGACCGGGTTGAACGGAGGTGACCGAAGGGGAGAATATACGGTAATGTATAGGAGGAAGGGACCGGGTTGAACTGGTGGTGTTTGAAGGGGGAATTATTGCGTTGAATAACGTATAGGAGGAAGGGACCGGGTTTAACCAGAGGAGACCGAAGGGGGAGCCCAATGTTATGTTTAACAAGTATGTTAATGTAGTTAAGATAGAAATTTCATGTTGAAATTATATAAAAATCTTAACACTAGACTCTGTGATGAGTCGACTGGTACAGGCAAAATCCTGCGTATAAGTCGACTAACCCCAAGACTTAGTCGACTATAGGTGTGAGATTCTGTTACATAAGCTGCTGGAAATCACCCTTAGTCGACCATATATGATAGGTTAGTCGACTAGCCTCAGTTACAGGAAATAAACAGAGAGTAGACATCTTCTTTTAGCCATGATTAGTCGACTATAGATGGTGAATAGCCGATTAGTGTCTATAGTAGTTGACTAGACCAGATCGGGTAGTCGACTAAACATTTGTTAAGTAACAAACAGAGAGCACATATCTTTTTGATCCAAAATTAGTCGACTACAGTTGACTTGTAAGTCGACTAGTACCAAGTGTAATGACATACCAGAATAATTAGTCGACTAGGTAAGTTATGGACAGCAACAGAGAGTTAACACCCTTTTGAAGAGACCCCAGTCGACTATAGCTTCTATATAAGTCGACTTAAGGTACAGCTAGTCGACTATAGGTATGAGTTAGTCGACTATCAGGACCTGTTACTGTGTTTTAGTCGAGACTTCAGCAAATACCCAGAAATGTGCAAAAATAGTATCACTTTCAATTGTTAACCTGATGATAAAATTCTAAATAAATCTACGTAATGGACATGCATATAAATATTGTTTTACTCACTGAGCTGTCGAGCTCACTCTGTTCTCATTATCACCTTCAGGTTTGGACAAAGAAAGGGACCCGCTTAATGGCAACATATGCGGGATAGGTGTCAACGGAGACATTTTCACTCTTTTAGCATGTTCTTATGATATGTATATTGTTGTAGAAAACTATGCAAAACTTCTATTTGGATGTTTGCCATGAACTTGTAAATATTGAAAGGCTTGGTGCTAAACTCAAATCCTGTATAAAACTTAGTGGAGTTTTATGGAATAGCAATATATTAGACTATGTTTTCTAATGAGTTATTGGATGAATGCTTTGAAAATATGCTAAATCATGTTAAGATCATACATGCTATTTTAGCGAATAATGTTGTAAAGTATAGAGCAGGCTGATGTTAGCCGAATTGAAGTATTGTATCTTGATGGGTCCGACACTTGGATTAGGGATAATCTGTGATGATTGTAATCAGAATGGAAGTTTATAAGACTAAGACCGTTACAATATGTCTCTAATTAGGTTGGTTATTATTAACTTAACTAATGGGGTACTTAGCTGTGCCCCATACCACAGCCGTCTTCCCATATAACAAACAATATTATAATTTGTGTAACTGCATACCAATGTAGTGCATGTATTTTAAAAGGGTACCATGTATGCCCGATACTATGGTTTAATACCCCTGGCGCTGAAGCAGGACAGGCCGCAAAGTCCTAGTAACTGTGTCATGCCCCGCTTCCTAAAATATATAGAAACGGAGTCGCGACGAGAGTCGGCGACGTATATACGCGAGGGAATACCTATGTATACACGTTAAGTCTAAAGTAACCTGAACAAGTTATAAAAATCTACTATGATAAAATCAATATCATTGCGATATAACATATAAATTTCTAACATAATGATAGCAAATGAATAAAGAAATAGAATAGGTACTGAGTCCAATGCACAGAGTCATGAAAGTGAAAGGAATAAAAAAGAGACAGAAAATACCGAAAAAGGATGATCGAGTAAGAAACTCTGGCTCCTCAAGATGCATGTGATCCTCTCCAAATACTTGATCAGTAAGATAACATACATAGACCTAGATATGTACATACAGATTGTCAGAACTCCCATGAGTGTGTAAAAATAAAGGGAAAGGTGTACGTGCATATAATGTGAGCATACTAATTTACTATGTGAAATGTACTGAACCAGAAATAACAAGAGTAGAACTGTAATAAAAGAAGAGTATAATACAGCGTACTATCAATGAGCATACCCCTTGTATTAGCATAACATGCAGTACATAATTTACAGAGTAATATAATTAGTCTGTTATACAATTATATGTCGAGTTATGAGCACAGCTAGGTGTCTATCATAACATGTATGTATCAGGAAAATACAACCAGTCACAGTACATTATGGACAATTTATTATTATTAATTATGTCAGCAAACACTAATTGTCACCTGTAATAGACGCATCTCATACTATGCCTATTACACGTGTCAATGAACTTTTATGTTAATGAAACTGATCGATTGGAGACATTATCCATATTTTTGGTGGGTCTCGTACATACCAGGATCACGGCCCAGATGCCTGACACTTAGGGGTACCACCGGATACGGATTATTCGCGGATATCCGCATCCGAATCCGCCTCCAATCCGGATACGGATATCATTTTTTCACATCCGTCAATATTCGTATCCGTATCCGAAAGGTAGGTGCGGATACGGATATGGTAAAAGTAATATCTTATTCGTATCCGATCCGATATCCGAATGTTGCGTGCTTCATAATGATATCGGTATGGAGAAGACTATTCTTCAATGAAATAAGGTATTAAATTTTGATATTTTGAGTTGGTGAAAAAGTAATAGTGAAAAGTATTCGATTTTTACAAGAGCACCACATGATATTTTGAGTATTTCGACATCAACCATGTCATCCGAATCGGCATTTAGCACCGGAGAACGTGTAATCTATTGTTATAGAAGTCAAATGACAATGAATACGATGAATGTATTGATATGTACATAATAATATCATAGTATGTATCACATTTAATATTGTAGTAGATGAGATAAAAAGTAATATAAGTATTTTTGTTTAATTTATCTTTAACCATATCTATTTTTAACATATCTGATTAGTTTCCGCATCCGATCCGCTAATATCCGATTTATATCTGATATCCGATTTTGGCGGATACGGATATCATTTTTTCACATCCGCCAATATCCGTATCCGTATCCGTATCTGAAGGTTGGGTGCGGATATGGATATGGTAGAGATAATATCTGATCCGTATCCGATCCGATGGCACCCCTAGTGACACTAAACCAGGTCGTATCGCTAGGTACTACAGTAACAGTTTAATAATAAACAATATAGGATGTCAGTCATCCCCGCGAATCCTGCAGCAGAGCCCTATCTCGGCTACGCAATATGTATCCTTTGGATCACCTAGGGAATGGGTGAATAGGTGATGTGCAAGTCAAATGCAAAACAATGCGAAATTAAAATTTATTATGCAAACTAAAACTTTCACACAACGTATAATCAAATAGTTAAGCTGAATTCCCGAAGAAGGGCTCTAAACTTCTCCTCAAGATTCCTCTTGAGTAAGAGTTGAGGTGCTACTATAGCTCTCTTGGTTAAATACAAGTGTAAGCACAAACACAATATCAAGCATGTAAAAATAGACTAGAAATAAGAGCATGCAAGATATCAAACAATCTCAAACATGTATATCTATGGAGCACAAGTAAATATCAAGCTTAAAGATGTAAACAATAAAAGCAAGCAAAATGTAAACATAAGTGAGTTGAGAGAGAGAGATTAGTAATCACAAACACTGGAGAATTGTTTCGAGTTCGAGCCACTTGCTCTATATTCCCGCCTTCACCGCAATGAAAGATTTCCACTAGAATCGATCCCAAAAATCACTTGGTGCCGCAACGCCTACAACGAGCTCCCTCAATAACTGAAAGACCCACAAGTCACTCACTTGTTCTCGTAAGAACAACACACAATGCGAACCCACAAGATCGCCGAGGCCGCAAACCTCTACAATTTCTCCAAATACAAAGGTTGGAACACTTTTGTGATTATTTCTTGATCACAAACAAATACTCTCACAATAAGGATCCTAGAGGATGGATATAGTAATGGATACTCAAGCTTGTATGAGAAAAATTAGATAGATTTGAAAGTGAAAAACTCAAGATAACACTTTTAAAAACACAGAGAAAACACTCTTGATGGACTCTCTATTTCATATGAAAGTGAAACTCTAAAACTTGTTGAGAAACTCTGTGAAAGAGCTCTTTAAAACACTTGAAAATCTTGTAGACAAACTGGCCAAAGACACATTTATAAAGGCTGTCAAAAAACTAGTCATTTGGCTCAGAATAGCCTATCGGTCGACCAGCCAGTCAACCGACCAATGTTCAATTTTCTGACAGTTGGGGTTGCCGATCGACCGCCCAGTCGACCGCACCCAAACCCAGAGAGTTACAACTCTCTGTCGGTCGAACCGCTCGGTCTACCGAGCTAAGCCCGAGAGTGGGCTTGAGCTAGTCAATCGACTGGTTGGTCGACTGTACTTGGGCTTGTGCACGTGCGCACGTCAGTCGATCAGTCGGTCGACCGAGCTAGCCTTCAGTCGACCAGTCGATCGACCGCAACATCCCCAGAACACATTTTTCAGGGTTTTTAAAAATCTTTTTAAATTAATTTTAAATCCCATAAAATCTCCATAAAATCTACAAAAAATTAGTTCATTGAAATACTATGAAGCACAATGATGTGTGATAAAAAATCAACACATTTTAAAATATGTGAAACTATTCTTGAGGTAAAGAAATTAAGACATAAACCAAAACTGGTATTTTCAAAAATCAACTTCTAAATGAAAAACTGATTTTTTTCAAAACTTGTACAAATACAAAAACAATATATGAAAACACATTTGAAGTATAGTGTGTATGAAAATGATCCACATGCACATAGTAAATGAATATACTTATTTTTGACAATAAGATTCAAAATAAGTTTTCATAAAAATAAAACTTAAACACATGATATAAACTCATCAAAATAAGTTATCTAAACAATATGAAGCAACAATATATATAGATGAAATCCAATACACATATAAATCATGTAAACTTGTTTTGATGAAATCTATTCATAAAACCGAAAGATGTATTCTTGAAAATCAAACCAAAATGGTTAAACCAAAAACTATTTTACATTCCGATTTATGAGGTAAAATAGTGATGTTATAGGAGTCACTTGAGTATTTCGCTTCCTAACACATATGGTGCATATAACACTACTGCAATATAGTCCAAAGAGCTTAGAAGGAGTTCAAGTATAGATGATCAAACGAATTGGGGGATGATGTGAATTTACAGAATGATATGGTATACCCAAATAATTATCTTATCAACTAGGTGTCAACGCAAGCAAATAAGGAATTCGACTACACTTGATTTATGTATTAAATCATACTCTTATTATATTCGTGGTTACTCTTGTTACTTAATAGAGTTCCCTTAAAAATTTGGTAGCTTAGGGAGAAAGTCAGAAGAGCTTGTTTAATTAACAATGAATAGTCAAAACGAGCGATAGGAGAGTTTCAATGTACTATCTCCTTCTTACAGGGTCAAGATATCCTTTGAGGCTTCCATGACTTATATTTTGCTAATTGCAAACTTTCAGATATACCTTAATTAAATCTTTTGTTATAAGATTATGAGCTTTTATCAGCTCCTCCTAGACTTTCTTAGAGTATCAACCAAGGCATTACAGGTGTAGACATTAGGAGAACAATCTCATCTTCTTTGTATACAAAATTTTAATGAAAGAGAGCTTAGGTTTAATTGAGAGACTTCCGTATTCTCAAAATTTTTCTTTTAGATATAAAGGGACATAATTTAGCTTTGTAAATTAATGAACTTGAAGTTCAAGCCCTACACATTAAGGTTTGTAGGGCCATTTTTATTTCAACAAGAATCACTCTTTCTACAACCACTAATCTACTCGTAGTGTTTCGACAAAACCACTATCACATACATCCAAAGGAATACGACATAAACCACTAAAAGGTGGAGTCTTATGGCTCTATATATCTCTTAGACAATATATCACATATCGTAATTAGTTTGATTTAACAATGGTCATTAGTCATGAACTTATAGCTTAAACACATTTTTATGGCTCAGTCTTTTCAGACAATCAATGGTGTTTTTATCATTGCTTTAATTCTACGTATTGAATAGAACGAGGAAAGATTTATTAGAAAGTAGACTCCACTACCTTTCCAATGATATATTATATGATAGGTTTTAATTAACTAACTGCTTAAAATTCAGAAACTCATCAGCTGTGAATAAGTTCTGTAGCACGACAGTTTCGACCAACAAGCATTGTTTCAGTCATAACTTAAGGTACAAGTACCCGATAAGGATACGGTATGAACCGTTAGAAAGTAGACTCGATTATCTTTTCAACAGTATATAATATAATACTTTTTAACCCAATCACACTGATGAACTGAGCCTAATTTTACAGTTTATTCTCTTTAACAGATTTCTGCACCTATTGGAAGATTCTCTATTTTGCTTAAGATGATGTTTTGTCCAGAAATTTTATAAGAAAATATAGGAGAAAAATAGATTGAAGACTACCTTAAATGATAGAAGTTAATCACTACATATCATGAGAATTTTTTCGAAATTGAGAAAATTGAAATAGGTTAGATCAAGATGGAATCTCCCACACATGGTTTTCTCTTCTTCAAGTCTTTGCGCTTAGCTTACCGCCGGTGCCCTGGCCGACCATAACCATAGAAAAACAAGAGAGGAATGATCATAAAGAGAAATCATGAGGAGAGAAGCTAAAGTTCTTTTAGAGTTTGATCATACATACCAAGAAAAGGGGGGTTTGAGAGTAGATGAGCAACCTAAAAAGAGTATTGCCCCTCCTATCCAGACCGCCGTGGCAGTCCCCCTCCTCGCCGCCATCGCTGCCTGGCTGCGCGTCACCTGTGCGCGGCTGGCACGCGCGCCCCAGCCTCCTACTGGGGTGCGCCACCTGCTACAGGGAGGGGAGAGAGGGGGGGAGAGAGGGTTAGTAGGAGAGAGGATTTGAGAGAGGGGAATCTAGGGTTTTTGGGGTTGAGGGAGGTGAACGTGAGATTCATTTCAGCCCTAGAAAATGAAGGAGAAGAATGAGATATTTCTCTCCTCCTTTTACACAAAAACCCCTCTCAATTTTATTATTATGCACACTCACAATCTCTCTCATCTCATCATGCAACCTATACAGACAAATTTCTAGGTAAATCCTAACCCTTCATCAACTCATGCGATGCACACCTACCCTCTCCCACTAACTATTAAGAATATATTATTATAGTATCTTTCTTGGTATTACTTAAATTATCTTATATTTACAATATACCACACATCCATGTAATATATCTACTTATACATACACATATATTCTATATCCATATATACATGCCAAAATATTTATACGCCTATATTTGAATTCATTAAGTATTTATTTCACTTCAAATTCCTCCATAATCAAAATTAAAATAATTAAATAATAATAAAAATTCTATTTTACACAAAACACGTTCAATCATCGTCTCAATAATTCTCTCTAATCATGTTAATTGAATATTAGGATTTTAAATTAGGATATAAAATAATCAGGGTGTTACATTGTGAGAGCCCACACCTACATCAAAAACAAGTAGTGGAGATTTTGATGCCCATATCTTTTTTGGGTCCATGAGGGTTAGTATCATTGGGAACTCAA
>JAVJIF010020089.1:0-55940 GCA_038442645.1 Agave tequilana | reverse complement strand
TATCGTTTGATTCTAGTTTTACTTTGAAACTTTATCTTTATATTTTTTTATTATTTCAGGTCTATGGATTTCAAGTCCAAGTTGGGGGAAGCTCTTAATAAAATTACAGTTACTCTCACGGAGGCAACTATCTTGGATCAACCTCGAGAAAAGAAGTGCAAATTGGAAGAAGCTAACGATCAATTTGGGCTGATATTCGAGATTTATGATGCTCATCTTTCTTTTCATCAATCAAAAGATTATCATTGAAAATCTTTACGTCCAAGTTGAACAACTGTTATATGCGCTTTCATTGTCAAATACTACCAAAGAAGATCCCACAGGGCATGAGGAAGACGAATCAAGCATCAAAGAGGATTTGAATGGTTCTCTAATTATGAAGAAAATTCTATCTCAGTACAGAAGATACAAGAAACAGAGATCATGACCCAAGAAGAGGAAGATGAAGGAACCTACATCCAAAATTTTAACACTAATAGAGGTTAAAGTTCGGCTCCGCAACCAAATTTTCAGCTCCGCAATCAAATTTTCGGCTCGACAACCGACCTCCTATTGAACTAGAACCCCTGTTTGTTCCAAAACTTCCTCCAGGTCTCCCGGCAAGCAGTGAAGAACCTGAAGTTGAAAAGTTATACTAAAAGGTAGAGTTCCGTTCAAAAGAAAGAAACTTGACTTGAGTATCTACACTTTTGATGAGACACCGATGTAACAATTTATTGAAGATAATCATACTTGATGAATCACCAAATTTGAATAATTGCAAGTCCTTATATAGTTATGTTAGGTGTTTCTTTGTGCAGGATTGAGAAGCTTTGTGATCGGGGAAAAATCGTGCACGAAAAGTATGTTTTGAAATCAAGCGATAAAAGTGTGTGGGCTTTGGCTTCTTCGATACTTCTGTTATAGCATAGAGGCTAAACGGGCCAAATCTACAAGGAAGGAAGTGATAGAAGCTTTACCGATTTATCCATGTGTGTGTTAACAGTTCTTCTATGTTTTAAAGAATGAAAAGAAAAGAAAACAAAAAATAGGAAGAGAGGGATACAATGAAAACAAGGAAGTGGGAAACATAGAATAGAATGTATTTGTGATTTAAAATAAAGTAAATAAAGAAAGAAAACTCGTAGCTACTAACTAGTAATAGCTCCACTAACTATGCTAACCTCTTATTGATAGTTGCCTCACATGTATCCTTGTCCATCACTAGTCCTTACTTCAAGAGCGTTTCAAAGCATGACCCATAAAATCACTTTTACATCTAACTCAACAACAAGTGCAAGCTACACTTAAACTATCAAAACTAAACTAGAGTAAGCATGAAATAAATTAATGTTAGCTTGTTAGAGAGTTAGATGTTAGAGTATTAGAATCCATCATCATGAACTATCAATGGCTCTTACAAGAGCAAGGCCAAGTAAAAGCTATTAGATTCATGTAGATTATCAAGTAAGGAGTTAGCAAGTTAGCGGTTAGTAGTTAGTTGTCATGAGAGAAAATTAGCTAACATGTAAAAAGAGTTAGAGAGAAGAAAACTAATAGAGATAAGGAGAGGATCTTTCACAGAATGTCACCTTTCATTACAAGAACCCTAACCTTCATCCTATGCATCTCTCTCTTCCCTATTACATGATTTACAAAGAAAATAATAAATAAAAGAAAGAAGAAAACTAAACTAAACTACACATATGGGAGAAACTACCCCTAAAAACTCTCCTCCCCTATGTTCAGAAATCCCTGGGGTATTTATAGGCTAAGGGGGGCACCAGGGGGTGTCATGGCGCCGCACGTCAAATCTTGACCGTGGCTCCATAAAGGAACCGTGTTTGAAACGCAGCTCCATAAAGGAGCCGCGGAAACGCGGCTATGGCCGCATATTCGTGGCCATCTCATGGCCACGCGTGTGGCGCCACCTGTCACATCTTCCTGGTTTGTCTTCCTGTCGGTATGTACTGCTGGTTTCTGAATATTGGCACCTGGTTGTGACATAACCACCTTTCAAAGTTAATGGCCATATGTGTAAGCTTTAAATCACCAAATAAATGGGATTTTCTGATTTCTTCTTCATTTCATGCCATACACCTAGAAACATACAAGAGAGGTGTTATTATCAGAATTTAATATTGAATAAATGTGAAGATGTGGTATGAAATATCTATATTTAGAGACTAATCACACCCTCGCACTTATCTTTTGCTCGTCCCGAGCAAAACAGAAAAACTAAGAGTAGGCGACGCAATTGCACTAAGCATGTGCAAAAAGCCGTTAAACCTCTAGGTTTTTCCTAAAAAGGAGTTTTTTCTCCTGAGGGTTTTCACGGATTACACCCATAAAATCCATAAAGAAAGAAATCAAATGTTAGTATTTAAAACGCAATTTGAAATAGAGAAAAGAATTGAAATATTTTTGCGAAAAATTAAGTGATCCAAGGTCATAGGTTAACCAGAAATTATTCTTCCTTAGACTAAGTCTAAACGTAAAATCTTGTTATAAATTAAAGGTAAGAATTTAAAATTGAATTGATTCTTTGATCTTTCATAAAACTCTTAGATAATATGTACTTTGTGAATTGTGAAGTTTTTTGGGATATCGACTCTAACTTTCACGCCATTTATTTATATCAATTTTTTCCTTTTTCCTTTTTTTTTCTTCCCTTTGTTTCTTAGTCTTTCTAGCTTACCCGGGGAATGAGCCTTTAGCCGGTTACTCTCAAACCAGATGGTTTTAGGGTGCCAGACGAGAAAACATCCCTCGGGTTTAAGAACTCGAGTAAACAAGACCACAAAACTAAAGGGATTATTTTATTTTTGTCCATCATTTAGGCGTGAATAATCATGCTTCCTGAGGCATAACTATCCAGCTTGAATAAGTGATTTTATTATCATCATTTATATATATATATATATATATATATATATATATATTTATGGCATTTTCAGTCTTTATTTCAATCCCAAAAAATTGTGTAAGTGTGAAGTGCATATATCTAAGGCAAAAAATTTAAGATCAAATTATCTTAATCTTACTTTCTTATCCTAAAATTTAAACAGGATCTATTATTTTGACTCGGTTTAAGAATTCATAATTTTAGGTCTTCTTAATTCCTAAGATCCTCTTAATTTTCTTAAAAATAAATCAAAACTATTTCTCTTATTTCAAAAAGTTTTATAAAAAGAAAAGAAAAGGGTTTTTATACAAAAGAAAATTTTAAAAATTTTCTAAAAAGAAGTGTAAAAGAAAGAAAATTTAAAACAACCTACGTTGGTAAACCTTCCCCCATACTTAGATCATGCATTGTCCTCAATGCATCGTGAATATATATGTATGAAACAAATGAAAAGGGAAGGAAAAATTACCTTATGGTGGTGGTTCGGGGGTGGTCTGATTGGTCTGCGCGTTGCTACCTAATCAAGATAATGTGGTGGTTTACAGAATCCATTTTATTGATCTCTTTTCTATTTACATACTTACAATCCCCAACATGAATATGATCATGCAAGATCCTATCATGAAAATATTCCCTTTACTTGACCAATCTTGGAAGATCATCATTGAGTCATTCTGGTCAATACCTTAGTCCAATAATAGAATGTGATTTTGTGGAATAGATGGTTTGGGCTTTGAAATGAAAAGTTTCGGAACTAATACTAACTTGAAGAAAAAAATCAACTTTGGGTTCAGGAGTCAGTTTAGATTCAAGAGTTGAGTTCAAATCAAATAATTTAATTTTCACATTATATTCCTATCAATAAAATGTGATTATCCAAAAGAGTGATTCAATTTCAAAATCCATGGATACAGGAATCAATGTTGACTTGGGAAATGGGTCCAATTTCGGTAAGGATGCCAGAGTCAACATAGATTCAAAGATTGGAATTGAATTACAAAGTTGTGAGTCGAGTTCACATTTATATTCATGTTTAATTTCATTGAAATGGAAACTTGCCAATTTGTCAATGGGTTGATATTAGTTAAGTTCAAGGTTTTGTGGTGAGATTAAATCTTGTCCAAAATCTTCAAGATTTCATGATTCTTGATTTTCATCAACATGATTAGAAGTGTTAGAAATAGTCAAAGATTGGGTAGAGAGAGTTTTCTTATTCCTACACATATTTTCCAATCGACTAAGTTTTGTTTCTATCATATTGAAAGGACCACTTTGGAATTGAATCATGAATTGGCACTCTTTTCTAAGTCGGTATGTTCTTCTTATTGTGGGATTTGAAAAATGGAGTAAGGATCTTGAATTTGAAAACTTGGATGGGATCTCGAGTCTTCTAGATTTTAAATTCATCGCTTGAGTTCTTCTAAGGCTTTCATCCTCTTTTCTCAGTCAATTAGTTTTTCTAATGGTTGTTCGGGAGAAAAAGTATATGAAGCTGAATGTTGGTAAGGTGGTTGATGATGAGCATACTTTTACCACATTTTCATACTCTTATTTATCTATTATTTGTATATAAATAATGCTTTGATTGAATTTTGCAGGAAATAAGTAAAAAAAGAGAAGAGGAATCCGACTACTTTCAGCAATAAAATCACGCAATTTGTAAAAGATTGAGGGTTGCTTTTCAAACATGTTATGATATTTTGGCCATAATTTTAGTTAAAGAACTCCGAAAGAAGTTATTCAATATGTTTACGGAAAGAGAATTTGAAAATCTACAACTTAGGTGTTGAGAGTTTTTACTGATTCGACTGTTTGATTACCTGTATTAGCCATTTACAGAAGCAATCTGAGTCAAAACTAATTTATTATGTAATAAGTATTTTTTGAGGGGCTTTTCTTTAAAGTTTCCTTATTATATAAGGAGGAGGGGGGGCGCTGCCGTATGGGCCTTTTTTTTTTGGAGGGTTTTGTTTTTAGTTTCAAAAGGCAGCCTGTTTCTAGCTTTTTCTTGGAGGTTTTTTGTTTTTTCCCCCTTCTTCATTGTACTCCTATCATGCCTGGTTTTGGGGCGGCAACTTCTTTTATATAATAAAAAAAAAAAATCATGAAGCTTTGGTTGTGTGATCGGATAGTGTGCATGTGAGGAAAAAGGAGAGCAGGTTTTGATGATGCTTGAATCTTGATTTTGGTCCTTGTTGATTGATGAAGGATGGTGTTAATTCTAGCATTTGGTGATCTTCACATCCCTCACAGGGCAGCTGATCTGCCTGCCAAGTTTAAGTTGATGCTCATTCCTGGAAAGATTCAACACATAATATGCAATGGAAATCTATGCATTCAGAGAAAAACTCGTCTCGGCCTTGATTTCGATGCAGAGGAAAGGTGGAGGGCGACGCATGTGTTAGATTTTTCATGTAATTTAGTTATGTTAATTAATTTAATTATTTTTATTAACTTTATGCAGCAATTAATAAATTAAAATTTTAATGATGTTTAATTTATTGGATTGTACTGTCCTCTGATCATGAGTAGGTAGATTCTCTTTAAGTACCGAGGGAAGATGAACCGAAGGTAGAATTCATGGAGTCAATGGTAGATCTCTTATCTAGGATTGTACTTTCACCACTTGACCTATGACATTTAAGAGATTAATTTTTAGAACAACTAGGTATTTGACAGGTTACATATCAAGAGTCAATAGTTCATACTTAGGATTTTACTGCTTTCTCTGCTTTTAATTTATTTAGTTATTTTGTTTATCTTTAATGGACCATGTGATGCAGAAAATACTCTGTGCTTAGATCTGGTGTTCAGACTTAGTTTGCCTATTAGAAGTAGATATTTTGGTGAGCAACAACAGACTGGTTGGAGATCAAAATTGATTGCTTGATGACAGTCTAGTTTAGGGAACTCAACCCTAGGTGCTTGATTCCTTATATTGACATTTAGTTTAGAAACACACTCAAAACCGGCAAATCTTTTGACCAATTCGCCTAGAAGTGTCAAAATCATAAGAACCACTTGTCCCTGTGAACTGACTCTCAAGTGTTACATCGAATGACCGTGCACTTGCGGTTATTTAAAATATGAGAGATAGAATCTCCCTATCAAGTTTTTGGCGTCATTGCCGGGGACACGGTGTTCTATCTTTAGTTTTGACACTTTTACCAGATTGCAAAAAAAATAATTCAAAAATTCAAAAATTCAAAAAAAATTAAAAAACAAATTCAAAAAATAAAAAAATTCTTTCCCCATGGCCTATCCAAATTCATTTGATTACGACTCATTTTATAGGCCAGACCCTCCTTTCCATCTACCAACTTCTCTTTCAGACGTTAATAAGTACATCCATGCTACGAACTATTCATTTTCTTCATACCATCACATGAGTTGCCATCACTGTCAAGATCCAAATCATCCATCAGAGCAGTGTCCTTCAGTTGGGTATTCGTTAGGAATACGTTAAAATTAATTTCACACATTTCAAGGACCTACGAGCGAAACTTATCCATCAAACTTTAATTCAGAGAGTTGAAATTATCCTCAATTTTCATGGGATCAATCATATCAAAATTCTCAATCAAATTGGTCCTACACTGACCACCACCTCCGTCTTAGGGATTTGACAATGAGCAAGAAGAAAGAATATTGGAGAAGAGTTTTGAATCCATGCAGCAGACTATGGTCGAGATCAATTAGCAGTTAATCGAGGCATGTGATCACATGAAAAAGATGACTCATTTCAATGAACCTGTTTCAACCACAAGTCCAGATCAAGTTCAAGAGCACATCACGTTTCATAAAATGAACAAAGTCTAAACTGTGAGACCCGAAGAGCAAATCTTTGACCTTAGTAACATATCCACTCATTCCATCGAGATACCCTTCGAGTCCCACTTATTTCATTTTAATCAATTTAAAGAGCTTGAATATGAGAAGCAGGTTAAGAAAGTTGTACATGTGCATGAAGCCTGTAACTTAGATGATGATCCTCTGTGTCTAGATGAATTATGCATAGATGATTTGGATACACAAACACCTTATATGGAGCCAGTTGAATCTTATTGTGAAGATGAAAGTGATAATGATGAACTTTTGCTTCAGGAGAAATTTGAGGATGAATTTTCTAAGTTCTGTGAAAAGACAAGTGTTGAGGAGCAGAAGATATTATCCACTCATATGGAGAAAATGGAGCACACTGATCAAAATTGTGAGGATGCCTATATGGATAATGAGCCTTGGTTTCTTCAGTTTTTTACTGAAGATTGTGATCATAGTGGTGAGAAAACACGCGTTGGGAATATTGAATCTAGAGTTTCCTTTGAGAAAGAAAAACTCGATTTTAGTATCTTCACTTTCGATGAGCCAACCGGTGATCAAGTTTTTGAAAACATGATTCAAGAATCTCTTATTGATCGAAGCTTTGAAACCTATTTGAAGACAAACTCGTATGTTTGGATGAATCAATAAGAGAAACTTTAGTTAGTTACACACCTCCAAAGAAAATTGTTGATCTAAGTTTTGAGGTGATGTTTTAGGATGAGCTTAAACTCATAGGTAATCATATTGTGGTCACTCTAATTATGTTGTGTGATAATGATGAATTTATGAGAAAAAGGTACAAGAAGAAGAAAGGAGGAGATGGAGGATAGTGATGAATAAGTTGGAGAGGATGAAATTAAAGATGACAAAAAGATTAACATCTCCAATATGTTCCTTAAAAAGAACCCATTGGAATGATGGGAAGCCAGCTCGAGGGAATTGACTAGAAAGGTTTAGGTGTGGGGGAGATGTAAAGTTGTACATATGTATATATTTATTTTATTTTTCTTTTAGTTTTTTGAGTCTTTTTATTTCTTTTTTAGTTAGTTAAGTCAATTTTAGTAATTTTTTTATTTATCTCTTTCTCTAACCTATATGCCGAGTTTAATACAAGTGATACATGATAAGCAAGGAGGCATCCACCACACAGAGGGAGCATTTTTGTTGCTTCGACAATTTGACTTTTTACGCACTATGAGTATTTCTAATTCTAGCATACTGTTTACATTTCTATATCTTTTGTATGCTTGGATTGCATGATCATCATGATTGTGTGCATGTTTTGAATATGTAAATTACATGCTACATTATTTTTATCTCTGTATTCATTTGTGTGTATGAGGACATAACACAGTTTAGGTGTGGGGGGAGATTCACATATTTCTTTTCTTTTAGGAGTTTTTTTGGTTTGCTTTTAAGGTTTTTTGTTTTGTTTTCTTTCTTTATTTTTTTCCTTCAGAAATATTCAAAAAAAATTTCTACAAATGGTTCGCTAGTATGTGAGTAATTTAGTATCCATGAGTGATTTTTAAAGGTGAAATCAAGATGAAAGAGTCATAAAGTCTTAAAATAAAGATTAGAATCTAAAACAGACATACCATCTAAACTTAGTCTAAGTGATTATGTACCCAATAACACTTATACTATTAGTTCACAGGCTTGGGATATTGATTACAATTAGAATACTAATATATATATACAAAAAAAATTATATAGTAAAATATTATTGTTAATATGTCTTGTCTTGTGGACTTAGTTACTTGAGCAATTAAGTTTGTCATAGTGTTTTTACACTTATTGCCCTAAGATCATTTGGTTTGGGAGCATTGGTCCAAAACTCGCTACATGGGTAGCTGAGAAAGCATAATAGGATAAGACACCATGAAACTATAATAATTTTTATTATCAATTAGCTAGGTGACTGGGCCTTAGGAAGTCTCGGTATCTATGCAAAAGATAGTTAAAAAGTGTTAAAAAATGTTATCACAAAAATAAGTATGAAAATTGGAGTCAATATTCCCAAGCTTGAGAACTACATCACGATCACGGGGTACATAGGATCTGAAACTTAAGATAGGTGGTGTAAAGTTTGGATTTGAGACTTTACTTTATAACCAATATGATTTCTTGAATGAGATTTTACTTGAAAACGAGACTCATGAAAATTTATGATCTTGCTAGCTAGTTAACTTGAGTAAAAAAATGATTTTTTTTCTTTTCTTAATTTTTGGTTATCCTTATTTTACTTTTGTTTATTTCTTAATCTCATTCTTTTATGGATTTTGTGGGTGTAATCCATTGAAAATCCTAACGAGATAACATTCGTCCTCTAAGATAACCTAGAGGTTTAACGGTTTGTTGCACGTGTTAAGTACAACCGTGATTCCTACGAAAATGAGTTAGGATGGTTTAATTTTTCTATTTATTTGTGTTTAGTTTTCTTTTTTATTAGTTTTGCTCGAGGAATAGCGAAAGATAGGTGTGGGGGTATTTGATGAGCATAATTTTATCACATTTTCATATTCTTATTTATCTATTATTTGTATATAAATAATACTACACGAGTATATTTGATTGATTTTTACAGGAAACAGGTAAAAAAAGAGAAGAGGAATCCGGTTACTTTCAGCAATAAAATCACGCAATTTATAAATGATTAAGGGTTGCTTTCCAAATATGTGTGGTGTTTACCCATAGCTTTATCTACGGACTCCGAAAAAAGTTATTCAAAATATTTACGGAAAGAGAATTTGAAAAGCTACAACTTTGGTGTTGAGAGTCTTTACTGATTCGACTGTTTGATTGCCCGTATTGGCAATTTACAGATCAACCTGAGACAAAACTAATTTATTATATAATAAGTATTTTTTAAGGGGCTTTTCTGTAAAGTTTCCTCATTATATAAGGAGGAAGGGGGCTGCCGCATGGGGCTTTTGGAAGGGTTTTGTTTTTAGTTTCAAAAGGCAGCCGTTTTTCTTAAGGTTTTTTTGTTTTTTCCCCTTCTTTATTGTACTCCTATCATGCCTGGTTTTGAGGCGGCATCTTGTTTTATTTAATAAAAAAATTCATAAAGCTTTGGTTCTGTGCTCGGATAGTGTGCTTGTGAGGAAAAGGGAAAGCAGGTTTTGATGATGCTTGAAGCTTGATTTTGGTCCTTGTTGATTGATGAAGGATGGTGTTAGTTCTAGCATTAGGTGATATTCACATCCTTCACAGGGCAATTGATCTGCCTGCCAAGTTTAAGTCGATGCTTGTTCGTGGAAAGATTCAACACATAATATGCATTGGAAATCTATGCATTCAGAGAAAAAACTCGTGTCGGCCTTGATTTCAATGCAGACGAAAGGCGGAGGGCGACGCGTGTGTTAGGTTTTTCAGGTAATTTAGTTGTGTTAATTAATTTAATTAGTTTAATTAACTTTATGCTGGAAATTAATAAATTATAATTTTAATGATGTTTAATTTATTGGATTGTATTGTCCGTCTGATCATGAGTAGGTAGATTCTCTTTAAGTACCGAGGGAAGATGAACCGAAGGTAGATTCATGTAGTCAATGGTAGATCTCCTATCTAGGATTGTTTTCACCACTTGACCTACGACATTTAGGAGATTAATTTCTAGAACAACTAGGTATTTGACAGGTTATGTATTAAGAGTCAATAGTTCATACTAAGGATTTTATTGCTTTCTTTGCTTTTAATTTATTTAGTCATTTTGTTTACCTTTGATGGACCATGTGATGCAGACAATACTCTATGCTTAGATTTAGGGCTCAGACTTAGTTTGCCTATTAGAAGTAGATATTTTGGTGGGCAACAACAGACTGGTTGAGATCAAAATTGACTACTTGATGACAATTTAGTTTAGGGAACTCAACCCTAGGTGCTTGATTTCTTAAATTGACATTTAGTTTAGAAACTCACTCAAAACCGACAAATCTTTTGAACAATTCGCCTAGAAATGTCGAAATCATAAGAATCACATGTTCCTATGGATCGACACTCAAGTGCTACATCGAACGACCGTGCACTTTTGGTTATTTAAAATAGGAGAGACAAAATCTCCCCATCAGTTGACCATATGACTCGGGAGAGTTGTATCCCCACTGACTCTTTGAAGAGTGGTGATGATTATTCCAATCTTATTCATAGTGTTGAGACTGGAGCATATATTGATTCGGATAAGATCAATCTGGTATACTTGGTTGGTTAGAGTTACGAAATACTGTGTTGGTAATATCCGAGTCAAAAGAGGTCAGAGTGAAGTATGGATCACTATATGCATTGGATAATTATAATTGTATTCCATAACACAAAGATGTCAAAAAAAAAAAACAAAAACAAACAAATAAACAATCAAACAAAGAAAAAGAAAATTTCAAAAACAAGCCTATACTTAGGTTGACCAACACCTAGATGACTCATAACTGGTTAGACTGTCCACAAGGGGTAAATTGTATAAATCTGACCACAAGTTAATCAGCCAGGTAGAGGAAAGATCAGTGGGAGGTATCCGTGACGGAGCAACGAGCCTAATTATGTCAAGCCACTATTCTTCAAGGTTTCGCATCTCAATCCCCAATATTTAACATCGATTTGACAAGAGTCAAACTTTAACAACTTTCCCCTTAGGTCAATCTCTTAAATAAGTCCGAAATATCCCTAGAGGCCATTATCTAGCAAACTTTATTTAGGCTTGAGTTGTGTGAGTGGGGAGGTGATTTTTGGGTTAAGGGAGGGTAATAACTCCCCCACCTTATGTTGTAATTGGGATAGGCCCTTAAGTTCAATTCGTGCAAGTATGCAATATAAAAAAGAATGAACACACAAAGTGAGTAAATCACCCACGTGTTTGTCCTGACTATATGCAATGCAATATGTACACTCGGTCCAAATCACAACAATAAAAAACAGAATACAATATATTGGAATGAAAATTGATATGTGCCTAGATGCAAATGTCTAAATCATTTTAAAACATCCAATTACCATATTTTAGTTCTTTAAATTATTACAATGCACAGGTAATATAAACAGAAAAATAGCAGCAGAAGATAGCAATATAAAAAGATTTAGCCAACCACATAAAATTTTTGAAGTACTTACTCCGTGCTTTCTTGAGCAAGGGAGATGCAAGCAAGTGTAAACTTCTGCAATGCTAAAAACTTGACTTGCACACTAAAAATAAAGAAGAAAGGTTAACAAAAATATGAAATCAAGTCGTTCCCATCCCCGACAATGGCGCAAAAATTTAATAGGGGAAACATGCACGAAAAGTGTATATTTTGAAATCAAGCGATAAAAGTGTATGTGCTTTGGCCTTCTCGACACTTTCGTTATAGCATAGAGGCTAAACGGATCGAATCCACAAGGACGGAAAGTAATAGAAGCTTTACCGGTCTATTCACATTTGTGTTAATAGTTCTTCTATATTTTAAAGAATGAAAAAGAAAAGAAAACCAAGAATGGGAAGAGAGGGATAGGGTAAAAACAAAGAAGTGGGAAACATAGAAAAGAATGTATTTGTAATTTTTGTAGTTATTTCTAAAACAAAGTAAAAAAAAAAAAGAAAACTCATGGCTACTAAGTACTAATGGCTTCACTAACCATGCTAACCTCTTAGTGATATTGCCTCACATGTATCCTTGGCTATCACTAGTCCTTGATTCAAGAGCGTTTAAAAGCATGACTCATAAGATCACTTTCACACAACTCAATAATAAGTGCAAGCTACACTTAAACCATCAAAACTAAATTAGAGTAAGCATAAAATAAAGTAATGCTAACTTGTTAGAGAGTTAAATGTTAGAGTGTAAGAATCTATCATGATGACCATCAATGGCTCTTGCAAGAGTAAGGCCAAATAGAGGCTAATAGATTCATGTGGATATCAAGTAAGGAGTTAGTAAGTTAGTGGTTAGTAGTTAGTTGCCATGAGCGAAAAGTAGCTAAGCATGTAAAAGGAGTTAAAGAGAAGAAAATCAATATAGATAAGGAGAGAACTTTTCATAGAACGTCATCTTCTATTATAAGAACCCTAACCTTTATCCTATGCATCTCTCTCTTCCCTATTACATGATCTACAAAGGAAATAAAAAATAAACGAAAGAAGAAAACTAAACTAAACTACACAAATGAGAGAAACTACCCCTAAAAACTCTCCTCCCCTCTGTTCAGAAAAACTGGGGTATTTATAGGCTAAGGGGGCACAGGGGTGTCACGGGCCGCACATCGAATCTTGACGCACGGCTTCATAAAGGAGCCGCGAAAACGCGATGCGGTTATGGTCGCGTTTTCGCGGCCATCTTATGGCCGCGCGCGCGCCTGTCACATCTTCTTAGTTTGTCCTCCTGTCGATATGTACTGCTGGTTTCTAGATATTAGCACCTAATTTTAATAGAATCACCTTTCAAAGTCAATGGCTATATCTGTAGGCTTTAAATCACCAAATAAATGAGATTTTGAGCTTCTTCTTCATTTCATGCCATGAATTTAGAAATATACAAGAGAGGTGTTATTAACAGTATTTAATATTGAATAATGTGAAAATATGATATGAAATATGCATATTTAGAGACTAATCACTTTGCCATATGATACTGCTGATGATGATGAGATGATCCGATGCATGAAAAGTTTGAAGAGGACAAAGCTAAAGGTGCATAGGCTGAAATTAAAGAAAACAAAAAGCAAAGTGGAGAGACTCAAAGCAAAGTTGACAAAAAAGTTGAGCTCATCCAAATCTCCCGTGAAGAGAACACATTAGAAGAGTGGCAAGCGTTCTCGTTGGCGGAATCGATGAATCAAGGTAAGTAGATAATTTGTTGTAAATATATATACTAGATTTTTTCTTTTTCTTTTCCTATATCCCAGCCCAAAATCATAGCTTCAAATTAGAAATTGAACTATATGATGAACCAACTTAATGAAACAAAGTGCCAAAAATTGAGGATGAAAAGAGTCAAAAGTACGGCTGGGCAGCTGAAGTTACGGCTGCGTAGCTAAACAATTTTAGAATTACTGATTCAATTTTCCCAGATAAGTATTTCTTTAATTGGTTATTTATTAATATGACTATTTTCTGCATATTGATATAGATGATTTTTCATTGCTTTTACAAGTTTCAATTAGCATACGTTAATTTTTGGGGGTGGTATTTATTTCCTATTTTACATGTGATGTGGATTCATCTTATGTTACATGAGAACATGCCAAGGTTTAGGTATTTGGAAGGGGTCTAGAATTTTTTTATTTTACTTTTCCATTATTTTTAGGTTAGAATTTTTTATTTCTTTTGTCTTTACGATTTTTTTAGATTTTTTTCTTTTACTAGAATTTTCTATTACTAACTAAAAAAATTAAAATTTTTAGTAAGTTTATCTAGTTTTAAGGGATTTAGTGACCATATAGTTTGAATTGGATAGGAATATCAATTTGATAGATTCATTAATTCTTTGAGAAGAGATGAAAATTTTGAAAATCTATTGCCATCAAGAATTTTTTTACGAGAATATGCGTCTTATCTACACTTATACATTGGTTTAAACTTGGGATAATGAGGATTACTGAATACTTAAAAAAATTAAAAAATAAATAAATAATAAAAGTATAATAAACTTAAATTATTAATTAGCTAGATACTTTGGCATCAAGAAGCCTTGGTAAGTACGTGAAAAATAATTAGGAAAGTTTAAAAAAAAGTTATGTGTATTAACAAGTCTAATGATTAATTAGTTAGGTATCTTGACCTCAAGAAGCCTTGATATTTAGACGAAAGAGAGTTAGATGAGTTATATGTGTTAAAAAAAAGAAAAAAAGAAGTGCTTAAAGGGCAACAAAGTGGTAATACTTCAAAACTTCTACATTGTTAAAAAATATTAAGTATAAAAGTTAGAACCAAAGTCCTAAGTTAAGAGTTATCACATGTTCACCAAGATGCATAGGATTAGAAAATTTAGGAAGGATGGTGTAATATATTAGGTTTTGAATCTCTAGGATTAGATGATTGGATTTCTTGATAGGAGATTGAACTTGAAGATGATTACTTATACAAACTATTGAACTTATTTACTAGTGAAGCTTATTGACCAAAAATATTTTATTCTTTATTCTTATTTTTCTCTTTCTTTATGTTCAGTTATCTTTATTTTTTTATTACATTCTTTAAATTCTTTTCTTTGAATTTTGTCGGTATGTTCACTGCAAACCCTTACGAGATAACATTCGTCCACTAGAGTAATCTAAGGGTTTAACTGCTTGTTGCACGTGTTAAGTGCAACCGTAATTTTTGTGAAAATGAATTAGAAATTTTATTTTATTGTAAGATTTTTTTAATTTATTTTCTTTTACATTAGGGTTTTGCTCAAAGACTAGAAAAAATTAGATATAGGGGTGTGATAATTGTGATTATCATTTATATTTTGTACCACTTTTATACCTCTTTTGTTACACATTTAATACTGCATGAGTGTTTTTTATGTTTTTATAGAAATTAGTTTAAGAGCACAAATTAGAGAAAGAGATGAAAATGTAGAAAATCAATGTTAAAAAGAGATGATTGCAGCAGTATATTTCAAGAAACATACATTCAGAGACATAAAGGACTTGCCAATAGAGACTATACAACATATGAAAATATTTATCAAAATTTGAGTTCAAATCTAGCAAAAAATTCAGCTGATGTGCAGCCGTTCATTGTTCAATAAAAACAGAAAACAAATTCAGAATCGGATTCAGACTGTAAACTTTTTGATATTTGATCATAAATTTTGCTACACAAATCTAAATCTGATAATTCAAGATGCTATGGAAAGAGAACTTAAAAGGTTATAACTCTGTTGTTGATAACATTTCCTAATTCAGAAGTTTGTTGTCTCATTCTCAATGATCAATGCCAACTTACTGCAGTCTAATTCAGAATTAGATTTTCACACTAAATTGAGATTGGATGAGAAGTCTTAATGTTTTTATTATTGTAATTGGCTTTGAGGTTTATATAAAGAGTTGCAATATCTTATAATTGTATCAATCAAAACATAATTAGGTTTTAATTTCTCTCTTTCTTATATAAAATTCTGGCTTTTGGAGAAGAAATTCTGGTGCTTTAAAAGAAGAAGATCAAAAGTAAGTGGCGATTAAAGATTAGACGTGATCCCCAAATTGGTATTATCATTTTTCTTTCTCTTTTAATTTATTATATGAAGATAGAAATCATGTTTATTATTTTGCTTCACAATTTCTTTATCATGAACTAAATCTCCATAGCTAGGGCATTGATGTAGGCAAGTTATATGAGGATTTAATCTTATTATTTTGTGGTACTTCTATTTTACTACTTTATTCTTCATGCTGGATTCTTATCATGTAAGTTTCTATTTTCGTTCTCAAATAATTAGTTGATGTGCATAACTATATTTATGAATAGATTTGAGACGAGAGGAGATAATTTAGTATAGCATCATTGAAATAGGAACCACAACTTGGCACGTTGAGACGGAGAAATTGTGCAATTATATTAGAAAGATTCACCTTGCTTAATGCTTCCGCTAACTTGTAAATCTACTAGATCGAGAAATTGTATGTTCTTATATTAGATGATAGAATTAATAATGCTCGAGAGAGAATATTAATTAAGATAGGAACTTTCGACTGTTAACATGAGTAGTAGATAGTTACTAACACAATCAACTTGTTAATTTAGATTATTAATTGTTGAAATCAATTGCTCTAGTGGTTTCTTATCTAAAGCCAATATCTTTCTTGTTTATTTCACTCATTTATTTTTTCTTTCAAATAAAATTTTGAGTCAATACACTTTTTGTACTTAATAAGATAACAATCTCCGTGGGTTCGATATTCTATTATATCGCTTTATTACTTATAAACGATTGGTGCACTTGCCAATTCGCATATCAGGTACAGAAAGAAGAGCTCTAAGAATTCAACATTAAAGATGACATGCTGAGATTTGAACATTGATTATATGCGCCTGAAATAGCAGAAATAAAGGAAAAGATAATAAAAGAGGCTCATAGTACCCTTACATAGCCTACCTGAGGAGTACTAAGATATATGAGGATCTGCGACACAATTTTGGTGTGATGACATGAAGAAAGACATCGCTGAGTTTGTATAGAGATGTTTGGTATGCCTGTAAAGTTGAGCATAAGAAGCCTCCAGAACTATTGGTACTGTTGTCAATTCCTGAATGGAAATGGATTTGCATTACCATGGATTTTATTACAGGATTCCTAGGACTCCTCAAGGGTTAGATGCCATTTGGATTGTGGTGGATAGAGTGACTAAATCTGCCTACTTTGTACCTATTCAGATCAACTATCCAATGGACAAATTAGCTCATGTATTTGAGAAATAATCCGGCTGCATAGAGTGCCTGAGTCTATTATATTAGACCGGGAACCTCAATTTCAATTTAGATTCTGAATGAGTTTATTCGAAGCTATGGGCACTAAGTTACGACCAAGTACGGCTACATACCTCCAGGCAGATGGACAATCAGAAAAAAACTATATAAATACTGGAGGATATGTTAAGCGCTTTTGTGCTAGATTTTGGGAGACACTGGGAAAAATATCTGCCTTTAGTTGACTTTGCTTACAACAACAACTATAAATTTACCATTGGTATATCCTCGTTGAGGATTTATATGGTAGGAAATGCAGATCACCAATTTGTTGGGAAGAAGTCAGAGATAGAAGGATAGTTGATTTTGATATGATCCAAGAAACTACTGTAAGAATAAATTAATTAAGAAGAGGATGAAGGCAGCTTAAAGCATACAAAAAGCCTATGCAGACAAATGTTGACACTCTAAAAAGATAAACTCTCAGACAGCTCTTCAACCAGCTTGAATGATATCTAACTTGTCGATATTTATAAAAGACAAGTCGCAGACAAGCAAATGACCAGTTCTGCCATCCCCGAGGGACAAAGCAGGGACTTGGACTCACGATCTAGTGAAGCAGATAGTAAACCAATGTTGCCTTTGAAGAGACCTAAGTAGGCCTAAGATGCTAAGTTAGCTCAACACTTAGCCTCGCATGAGCCCAAGGGGATAGCCTCGCCTGAAAGGCTAAGTTTGTCTAGCTTCGCCTGAAGCTAATTATATTTTTGCCTGAATCTTTCTTGATAGTTTCGCATGACTCTTCATAACTCTGTAGAGAACTAACTTACAGCTGCGTCTGAAGCTAATTTTAGCTTCTCCCGAGGCTAATTGTAGCTTTGCCTGAAGCTTTCTTGATAGCTTCGCATGAAGCTCTTCATAGCTCTATAGAGAGCTAACTTGCAGCTTCGCCTGAAGCTAATTCTACCTTCTCCCGAGGCTAATTATAGCTTTTCCGAAAGCTTCTTGATAGCTTCGCATAAAGCTCTTCATAGCTCTGCAGAGAGCTAACTTATAGCTTCACCTGAAGCTAATTCTAACTTCTCCTGAGGCTAATTATAGCTTCTTCTGAAGCTTTCCTGATAACTTCGCATGAAGCTCTTCATAGTTTTACAGAGAGCTAACTTATAGCTTCATCTGAAGCTAATTCTACCTTCTCCCAAGGCTAATTATAGCTTATCCTGAAGCTTTCTTGATAGCTTCGCATGAAGCTCTTCATAGCTCTGCAAAGATCTAACTTACAGCTTCGTCTGAAGCTAATTCTAACTTCTCCTGAAGCTTTCTTGATAGCTTCGCATGAAGCTCTTCATAGCTCTGCAGAGAGCTAACTTACAGTTTCTCCTGAAACTAATTCTAGCTTCTCCCGAGGTTAATTATGGCTTCTCCTGAAGCTCTACACAGCCGCGCGGAAGGCTAACTTTTGCCTACGCTTGAAGCTTGGCACAACTTCATTGAAGAGTAGCCTCGCCTCCAATGGCTAGCCTCGCCTGAGGAGAGTAACCACCCACTAAGTTGGTGGGGGGAGTTAATAGGTAGTTACACCCATGATCCCTCATTAAGAAGAGACAATAAAGGGAATCATTACTCCCTATTGAGCTTATAAATAGCCCACTAGTAAGCTAGCTCAAGGTCTTGAAGAAATTCAAGTCTAAGAGGCTTTTTGAGGAGTATAAGCTTCTTTGGTGGCTTCAAAGCTTAAGCCAACAAGAAATCTACTTTCTCACTTTCAAGAATTCAGAGAATCACTTCTCAAATCCTACAAGGATAAATTCAGGGTGCTAATACCCTAAGATCTTCCCCTCTCAAGGAATCTCCGAAACCAAGTGAGAAGGAATTCCCAAGCAGTAGCATTCGAAGATCGATCGCTCGCATCGTTAATGGGACAAAGTGGTCATGCGCTGATCAGACTCCCATCGGCACACTTCCTCAGAATCTCAGAAGAGATTCTTGTCATTTTTCTTTTAATTATTTGTAATATTCTCTTCACAAATTTTGTAAGTTTTCCCGACTATCAATAATCAATGGTAAACAAGACGGCGACTCTGCTGGGGAAAATATTTTCCACTGCTGAGAATTAAGTGTGGCAATGAGATGATCATACCCTCGGATCTATTGATGAAACATTGGTCATTCACTTTGACTAAGAGAGGTTTGAACAAATTTTCTCTGAGGGTAGCACAAGCCTCCTACATGTGGGCAAGCACAGGAAGGCCAGCGTAGCCAGAGCCCCTCTGGCTACCTCTTAAAAGCAAGTCTCTGTTGAGATAGATAAGGCTCTTTGCAAGCATATTATAGTCTCAGATGAGGCTAAATAGATTCTATGTGAGTCTAGCACAGTCTCAGCAGAGACTAACATAGCCTCGCGCCAGCATGTTAACACTATAGGCAAAGCTATAAAGGTTTCTTGTGACCTAAAACAGCCTCTGTTAAGGCTATGTGGATTGTAAAATCTGTAGTCTCAGTAAGGTTAGAAATAGATCTCTTGATTCAGCTTCCTGTGAAGCTAAACTAGTCTCTGACTGTAAGACTATTTCAGCTCTTCACAGAGCTAAGCCCCGTCTGTCCCAAGAGGCTAAGGCTAAAGCACTTTGTGCTAACAACGAGGCTACTGCAACTCTACTTACATCATCAGCACTATTAGGCAGTGCTAGGCTCATCGCTAGCGGCAGGATTAAAGCACTAAGTGCTAAGATAGCTTCGTCACGTGAAGTTAATTCAACTCTTTGCAGAGTTCAGCCTCGCCTATCACGTGAGGCTAAGGCCAAAGCACATCTGTGTGCTAATAACATTGCTGATTCAGCGTCGCTCCCACTTACAGCACTAAGTGCTAAAAAAGTTCTTAGCCGCGAGGCTAGAACAAAAGCACTAAGTGCTAAGGATCTTAGCTGCGAGGTTAAAAATGAAGTACCACTGAGTGCTAACAGCGAGACTATTTCAGCCTTACTCACATGAAGAACTTTGCGCAATAGAGCTAAGCTTTCCTTCAAAGGAAGAGCTAAGACAGTAGCTTCGCCTTGCAAGGCAGAGCTAAGACAGTAACTTAGCCTTGCGAAGCTACTCTTTCAGGTGAAACTATCCTAGCTTAGCCTACAGCCAAAAAGAAATCTTTAAAGGCTAAGATTAGGGTTTCTCAATCCAAGCGGGCTAATATTCAATTTCCTCGAGTATCCGTGTTGGATCAGTTGGATCCAGGTAACACAGACTTGCGAGATTATCTAAGCAACAAGCGGAGACTCTGCTTCGAAGAGCCAGTTCACATCTCGCCAGTGAAGTGCGGACAAGTTGAGTGTCAACCTGTGATGGTACATTCCATCCACTATTGTTTAGGGCCAATCCCCACAACTTCTCCTCTAAGCCAGCAATCGGTGTTCAACCAGTTGTCAGTCCAAACTTCTGAGAAGCCCAAGTCTCGAAAGAAGAAGACAGTGAAGATGCCTCAACTCGCAGCTGCCTCTGTCAACATGATAAGCAGAGGAAGGGATCTGCTACAATCTTAAAGAAGAAAACAGGAGGTTCACACTCCCTCATTCAGTTCTCCAGGGCCCGACTATAACCCCAGCTTAGGTCAGGTTCTAGTCGGACAAAAGGGTGCCTTCTAAGATACTCAATTCAAGGTAGAAATACCCTATAATTATGGACAACCTTCTTCCTCAGAAGCTATGTTGTCAGAACCATTGAGACACCACTTTCAATGGTCCGATGATGAAGAAAAAGCCAGCGGTTACGCTTTCTCCGCTACCATTAGCTCTGTGCAAGCAGGGTTCGTATTAGCCAATATGGTTGATAACAACAATGATGATGATCTCTGTCATCGCATGGAGGCACATGAGCAGACTTCCAAGGCCTAGTAAGAAGCCTTGGACAACATCCAGCAAATGTTGGCTCAGCTCCTGGTAAACCGGAACAATGATAACACAAACTAGTAGTAATCACGAAAATAAGGAGAACAACAACAATGAACCGTCCAATACCAAACATTCAAAGGAGGGCTCTTCAATCGATGTCGAAGTGATCAAAGGTATCCACGCTCAGATCGCATCCCTGGCCTAAAGGGTTGAACTGAAGAAAGTAGGGCAATCGGTCCTTCGGTACTTAGCCCTTGGAATGGGATTCAGTCCCATATCCGCAAAAGTTCAAGCCACCAACGTTGCACTCGTATGATGGTAAGAGCTCGTCAAATTAGAACATTTACTACTTTTGATTGCAAATCGGTAATGTAGTCGGTAATGATGCTATCATGGCCAGACTGTTCATTGGCACCCTCAAGGGGATATCATTTGATTGGTTCTGAAGTCTCCCCGCGAACTCCATCAATTCTTGACTTGACTTGAAAACCCGATTCCTCTCCCGATTCTACGAGGATGATACCGAGGTGACCATTGACGCACTCCTTTGGGCAGCCCAAAAAGGAGGAGAATCTGTACGGGATTACATAGAGAGGTTTCACAACTTTTCTCTCATGTACCCTACAGGCATGCCTTTGCCTATGTTACTTCAGATATGTAGGCATAACTTCTTCGACAAAGTGAAAGTTCGCATGGGAGCCGTCAAAGCCCACACTTGGAAGGAGCTTGTTGAGCAAGCCGACATAGCTGAAAAATTAGCTAAAAAGTTTGAGACCCCCAAAAGCAGGTGGGGAATCAACAGTAAAAGCTATAACACGACTGAATTTTCTGATACATCAGCATTGAAAGTATATGAAGGAACTCGATCAAAGAAGGGTAATTCCAACAGAACTTTGCAGTATCAAAGACAATAATCCTTCAAAGATGAGCATGTGGTTACACTTTTCTACTTGCTCAACAAAGACAATAAGCTCAAGTTGTTAGAGGCTAGACACCCAGACGAAGTGGGACGAACGAATGATCCTAACCATTATCTTTTTCATAGGATGGTTCATCATCCTACTTGCAGGTACAATGTCCTTAAGGACAAAATCCAAGCGCCGATTGAAGAGGGTGTTTTAACTCTGAAGTCAGAACATAAAAAGATCATTGCCTAACTCCTATCCTGAAAGGGAGGACGGAGGTAGTCAACCCTACTTTCAAAAACCATGGGTCTTATTCCATCAACGGCTAAAGCAATGGGACTCAGCCAGTCCAAAGCTAAAGGAAAGTCTTGTAATGTATCTCGCAGCAGATGACACCGTACCAGCAACTCCTCTCAGTAGCTTTGAAGAGGAGACAACCGTCTCAGCCGCTATTTGATAGCCAACATGCACTAAGTCTGGTAAATAATACTTGCGACACAACAGCCAACGACGTCGGAAAATGCGCAGGGGGTTGGAATATGTCATTCCACCAACCAGATGGGGACAACCTTTCATAGTAGAGGCAGTCTACTCGAGTGGAGCTTATTGCCTAGTGAATCCAAATGGTGACACGCTCCTGATGTCAATCAACGATAAGTGCTATCCATGATCACGTGAACACTATACCTCTGATCAAAGATGTACTATACATGATCATATTAACATTACATCTCTGATCATCAAGTCAGACTCGTCTAACTGTTTTATCTCCTTAATGAGTCCCTTTTCCCAGGTGGAATCAATTTCAACCTTCTCTGCATTCTTCTTTCGGCAAATCAGTTCGGCTTCACGACAATCTTGAATGAGCCGAATTCATTGAAGAACGTTCGTGATGCATCCTTCTAGGACCTTTCTAGTATTTCACATTCATGTTCAGATTCGATGATCAGATGTGACTAGAGTCTTGAATATGATAAACAAAAGTGAAACTCCACGAGGAATCTCGACTTACTCAATGTATTCCATGTGATGTTTGTACTCCATATCTAGACATGAGATTAGTTGAGAACCAGAATCTTGATGAACAAAAGGTGACACCCTACGAGGAATATCGATCTACCTGACAAATTCCCTATAAAGTTTAAACATAAATCTTTAATCTCCAGCAAGATTTTAGAAGTCACCAGTGGAATATTGAAATGTTCACTTCATGTAACACGATCTGAAGCCTTCGGTGAATAAGATTAGAGGAAAATATTGGCTTCTAAGCCTAATATAAAGTTCTCAACAACTCATCATACTGAGGAGAATAGCATGACTAGCCCAACTTAAACGGTAATTGGTAAAGGCATACCAAACCTGTTGATAGCTGAAAATTTACTAAAAATCTTGAGGGACCTGATCCCGCTTTTCACACCAAAGTCCCCTACCAAGTCCCGTCCATGGAATGGTAGGACCACAAAAGACTGTATTCATTTTCTCACTGAAATGAATAACAGATCAGAACTATCATGCTTAAAGCTCACGCCTCTGACAGTATAACTTTTCCCTGGCGGATCTTGCTAATATCCCCAACGGATTAAACTCCACTTTCTATTCTCTTCAATAGAATGACAGATCCACTCAAATTGCTGCTATGTTCAAACACCTCTAACAGTAAATGAATTCTTATCAAGTTAACATCACACCTCTGACAAGTTGCTTATACAAATTCCCAAGCGGAGAAGCTGTCACGATCACTTCTGACAAAATCTCCTTTAAATTTTCCAGCAAGAAATTTGGTTATTACGTTAATGATTACCTCTGACAACATTTTAGGGAATAATTATTTCCCTATCGAATCTTCATAGAGTTCCTTTTGTCACGTTTATGATTACCTCTGACATATGATCTCTCATGGGATTCATTTTCTAATTCCCCTGCGAGTTTCTAATAGACTCCCCTCAAAGTCTATTTTTCCCTTTTTCATTCCCCAGTGGACTTTTCTGGTTGTCACGTTAACAATATACCTCTGACAATTTCTTTCAAATAATTTTCGAACGAAATACCAATTTTCTCACGGAGTTTATGATCAAATCCTATTTCCCTTAGCGGAATTATTTCTTTTACCGTCATGTCTAACTTGTCACCTCTAAACGGTAAAAATCCTGAGCTCGGTGGTTTCTCAATTGATTATGTACATGTTACCTCTGAACTGACAGATAACCATGTCTCATCTTTCAGTCCAGTAGGGACTACTCCTTTGCCGTTATGTCCAGTTCGCCACCTCTGAACGGCAGAGCTTTGAGTCTAGTAACTCCCAATCGTTTATGTCCATATTACCTCTGAACCGACGGGTGCCTATATCTCTCCCCTTTTATGGTACTCTAATTGTCATGTTCAGTTTATCACCTCTGAATAGACGAGTCCATAACCTTGTTCCTTTCCCCAGTCAGGGTCGGGAGTTCTTACTGCCAAGTTAATACGACTACCTCTGAATAGCGAATTGCGAGTATGGTGTCTCTTAGTTGATCATGTCCATATTACCTCAAAACCTTCAGGTGTCCAGATCCAATTCACACTTGTAGCCCCTAGTGGGCTAGCTGCTAAGTTAATGTGACTACCTCTAGCAGCGGATTCAGAGTTTAGTGTGTCTTAGTGTATAATGTCCAATTTATCACCTCTGAATAGACGGGTCCCTAAAACCGAGTTCACCTTTATTTTGTCATCATGTCCAGATCATCACCTCTGAATGATAAAATTCTGAGCTTGGTGGTTTCTCAATCGGTCATGTCCAGTTCATAACCTCTGAACCGACAGATAGCCAAGTCTCCCCTTTTTATTTACAGTTATGTCCAGTTCGTCACCTCTTAACAATAAACATTTCGAGTTTGGTAAATTCTAATCGATTATGTCCAATTTGTCAACTCTGAACTGACGATTATCGAATCTCACCCTTCTTTGTCGTTATGTTCAGTTCATCACATCTGAACGACAAGGCTTCGTGTCTGGAAATTACTAATCAGTTATGTTAGTTCGTCACTTCTGAAGTGACGGATATCCAGATCTAACTTTCTAGTCTGGTGGGGACTTTGCTCGATGTTATGTTTAGTTTATCACCTCTGAACAACGAACCTCTTTTCTAGTGATTTCAAACCTATTATGTCCACATTACTTCTGAACAGACAGTTTCCTAGATCTGCACCCCTTTGTCCCTAGTGAATTTTCATACTCAGACTGATTTTATCAGTTCCTAACCTCTGAATAATTTTCAGTCATAGTTCTAATTTCTTGGGGAATTCTACTTGGGGAAGCTCACCCTTTTGAACACCTGAGGCAATTTAAAGTATTTCGAAATCCGAACCATCTCATTGCAGATTTACGAAAACTTTGAAGCACGTTTTGTTGACACTAAAAAAAATAAACTCTCATATATCTCTTCAACCGATCTGAATGATATCTAACTTATCGATATTTATAAAAGACAAGTCGCAGACAAGCTGACGACCAGTTTCTGCCCATCCCCGAGGGACAAAGTAGCGACTTGGACTCTACTGATCCAGTGAAGTAGACAGTAAGACAAAGTTACCTTTGAAGAGACCTAAGCAGGCCTAAGATGCTAAGTTAACTCAACATTTAGCCTCGTATGAGCTCAAAGGGATAGCCTCACCTGGTCTAGCTTCGCCAGAAGCTAATTATAGCTTTGCCTGAAGCTTTCTTGGTAGCTTTGCATGAAGCTTTTTATAGCTCTGCAGAGAGTTAACTTACAGCTTCGTCTGAAGCTAATTATAGCTTTGCCTGAAGCTTTCTTGATAGCTTTGCATGAAGCTTTTTATAGTTCTGCAGAGAGTTAACTTACAGCTTCGTCTGAAGGCCAATTATACCTTTGCCTGAAGCTCTCTTGATAGTTTCACATGAAGCTCTTCATAGCTCTACAGAGAGCTAACTTGCAGCTTCGCTTTAAGCTAATTCTTGCTTCTCCCGAGGCTAATTATAGCTTCTCCTGAAGATTTCTTTATACCTTCGCATGAAGCTCTTCATAACTCTGCAGCTAGCTAACTTACAGTTTCACCTGAAGCTAATTTTAGCTTCTGCTGAGGCTAATTATAGCTGCTCTTGAAACTTTCTTGACTCTTCATAGCTCTACAGAGAGCTAACTTATAGCTTCACCTAAAGCTAATTCTAGCTTCTCCCAAGACTAATTATAGCTTCTCTTCAAGTTTTCTTGATAGCTTCGCATGGAGCTCTTTATAGCTCTGTAGAGAGCTAACTTGTAGCTTCGCCTAAATCTAATTTTAGCTTCTCCCGAGGCTATTATAGCTTCTCCTGAAGCTCTACACAGTTGCGTGGAAAGCTAACTTCTACCCTCGCTTGAAGCTTGGCACAACTTCACTGAAGAGTAGCCTTGCCTCCAATGGCTAGCCTCGCCTGAGGAGAGTAACCACCACACTAAGTTAGTGGGAGGAGTTAATAGGTCGTTACACCCGTGATTTCTCATTAAGAGGAGACAATCAAGGGAATCCATAACTCCCTATTGAGTCTATAAATAGCCCACTAGTAAGCTAGGCTCAGGGTCTTGAAGAAATTTAAGTCCAAGAGGTTTTTTGAAGAGTATAAGCTTCTTTGGTGGCTTCAAAACTTAAGCCAACAAGAGATCTACTCTCTCACTTTCAAGAATTCAGAGAATCACTTCTCTAATCCTACAAGGATAAATTCAGGGTATTAATACTCTAAGATCTTCCTCTCTAAAGGAATCTCCGAAACCAAGTGAGAAGGAATTCCCAAACTGTAGCATTCGAAAATCGATCGCTCGCATAGTCAACGGGGCAAAGTGGTCGTGCACTGATCAGACTGCCACCGGCACACTTTTCTAGAATCTCAGAAGAGATACTTGTAAAATTTCTTTTAATTACTTATAATTTTCTCTTCACAATTTTTGTAAGTTTTCCCGACTATCAATAATCAATGGAAAACAACAAATGCCACAGATCCATAGAATTTTTAGTGGGAGATAAAGTTTTTTCTGAAGGTTTCTCTAATGAAGGGAGTGATACGCACCGACAAGAGGAATAAATTAAATTCTCGATATATTGGGCCATTTGAGATATTGGATGAAATTGGAACGATTGCTTATCGTCTAGCTTTACCTCCATAAATGGAGAGAATTCATAATGTAAATCATGTTTCTCAGTTAAGAAAGTACATACCCGATCCTAATCATATTATTCCATATCAAACTCTACAAGTTCGAGAAGACATATCTTATGTGGAGGAGCCAATAATAATTTAAGATCACAAGGAGAATTAACTAAGGAATAAAGTAATTAACCTCCTGTGAAGGAGCCAACAGATCGAAGAGGCCACATGGAAGCTAGAAAAAGATATGTGAAAAACCTACCCTCACTTATTTCAAGATACATTAAGTTTCGGGGATGAAACTTTCTTAAGGGGATAGAACTGTAACACCCATTTTATTTAATCAAGAGTCAATACCCTGTATGTTAATTTTGAGCTAAATCAATTTAACTAATTTGGTAATCATATAATAGGATTTAAATCAAAAGCCGGTAGCGCCCCCTCTCTCTTACACACTCACACTCTCTCTAAAACCCTTTTTCTCTCATGATTCTACCTAAAACCAAACTTATCTCTCCTTAAATTTTAGATTAGCAAACATAGAACTCCATAATGTGTTGAGGAGGAAGAACAAGGCAAAGGTGGAGGGGATTAGAGTACTGGAAGCGCATTCTACTGGTTTAACAAGGTAATTAGTGAACAATTAAGAAAAATGCTATGTGAGTCTCATTAATCATGGATTATTAGTGATTTTATTTGTACTCATGTGTAGGTGTTAAGATATCAGAAAGTATACGAGTATCCAGAGAAATTTGCTTCAAAGGTGAGTGGAGTTTTGACTTAATTTAAGATAAAAGAAAGAATGAGAGTGAATTAATTAAATTTATGAAATAAGAAAACTTTATGAATAATATTCTAATGCTAGTAAGGAGTAATATTAGTGATAAAATCCTTGTAGTTAAAGTGTGATAATTGTATGATTGCTACTATAACCATACTATTAGTGAATTTAATAAATGCATGGGTAGCAAATTAAGAAATCCTTATAGTTAAAGTGTGATTATTGTATGAATGCTACTATAACCATACTATTATGTGATGTATGTCGTGTATATGTAATGTATACCCATAATATATACTTATATATGGTTATGTAAGATAGTTGGCAACTTAGGAAATCTTTATAGTTAAAGTAGAATTATTGCTTGAAATCTACTACGTTTATACTATTGAGTACTGAAGGAATATCACATATGAAATGTAAGCCCTTGTAATTTATTATACTAGTCAATGGATGAAATGTTTGTGATTAAGTTATAAACTACCATATTTTCCATTGAAGTGATTGTGAGAAATTACAAAAGTTGAAGAAAATTTCAAGTAAAAAAAATTACAAGTATTTCTTCTTAAGATTCTAAAAAAGTGTGCCGGTGGAAGTCTGATCAGCACATGACCACTTTGTTCCGTTGATGATATGAGCAATTGAGTCTTCGGGTCTTCTGCTTAAGGATTTCCTTCTCGCATGATTCCGAAAATCCTTTGAGAGAGAAAGATCTTGAAGGTATTCACACCTTGAAAGAGAAATTGAATCCTCAAAGAAAGCTCAGAAACCAGGGGGTGATTGATCTCTTCTATAACTTTTCCAGCCTTTTCTTTGCCGGTAGCTCCAAATTCAGCCACGAGCTCCTCTTTGCAATGAGCTATTTATACGCTGTAGGGTGCGACTGCTCCCCTAATAACTAGCCAGGTGTGTCAGTTTAGCTTCACATATGAAGCTAAAATAGCTTCATTGTGAAGCTAGCTGTAGCTTGTGAGAAGTTGAAAACCCACATGCGAAGCTAGTTAGCTAGCTGGCTTGTAGTTGTTACGCCAATCCCCTGATCCGCTCCACTATAGGGAATTTTTCTTGGTCTTCTCCAACTGATTAAGGAGTAAAAAGATCAAGACAATAAACTGCCAAAAAGTGATATTAATCAAATTATTCTCATATTGTGATTTTTAAATGGTCAAAAATGACCATAAGAGCTCGCTATAGAGCTAAACTTCATGCGAGGCTGAGAAATGAACCCACAGCGGAGCTAAAAAGAAGCTTGTAGAAAATAGCTTGCAGCGAAGCTATAAAAGAGCTTGCAGCGAAGCTAAAAGATGCTCTTTGATAGAGTTTGAGTTAGCTCCAGAAGCGAAGCTAAAAAATGAGCCCACATCGGAGCTACTCTGAGGGGTTGTTTGGATTCAAGGAAGTAAGCGGAAGTGGGAAGTGTCATTTCCCACTTTAGCTGTCCATCCAAATACTAAAAAAAATTAAAAAAACCTTTTTTCTTTTTCTCTTTTTCTCTTTCCTTTTTACACAACTATTTCCTCACTTCTAAGGTGCTACAGTTAATTTTATGGTGATGTAAATCTCATTTGTAATAAGTTGTACCTCAAAACAGTTAATTTTATGGTCATGTAAATCTTACTTGCATTCTAATTATAGTTCAAAATTTATTTTTTCATTAATTAATTTTTATTTTAATATTATTTTACGATCAACTTTGTGGTCAACCTTTCCACTTTCACTTCCATATTACCATCCAAACACCAAAAAAGACATTACACTTTTTCAATTACACTTCCCAACTATCATCTAAACATCGAAAAAACACAAATTCTTATTTTCCAATAGAAAAAGAATCTTACTTTCCACCTCCTCACTTCCACCCACTTCTTGGCATCCAAACAGCTGCGAAACTAGAGTTGAGCTTGCAGTGAAACTGAATGTTATCCTCTTGAGTTTTTTCAGAAGGCAATGCTTAGTTCACTGTCTACTTCAGTGGATCAGTGGAGTTCAAGTCACTGGTTTGTCCTTCAGGGATGAATAGGTCTTCAGCTTGTTTGTGACTTGTCTTTTAGAAGTGTCGACAAGTTAGACATCGTTCGGACTAGTTGCAGAGCTGTCTTGGAGTTTTTCTTTTCGAAATGTCAACATATCATATATTGATTATTAAGATACCCTTGAATATAGGACATGCTATGTTATATAAGATGTAAATAATACATGTGCATGTGTATGTCCGAAAATGGGTAATAATTGGATAACTCTTATAGCTAAAACATGATTATTACATGTAGATAAGTATGATCATATTGTTTAATTATGAGCCATCATGAAACATTCATATTCGAATAATTGTAGATTGTTAAATATAAATTATGTTCCTTATTATATGATATGCGGAGGAACGGGCCGATGAGAATTCCGATGGTGTGCGAAGATGGGTAATAAGATATTTATATGCAGAGGAATGGGCCGATGGGAATTCTGCCGGTGTATGACGACGGATAATATGATATTTTGTATGCGGAGAAAGGGGCCGATGGGATATTCCTGCGGAGTTTGAAGACGGGGAAATTAGGTTTTATAACAAACTTGAATGAAATTCTTGATTTTTTTACTTTGAGCAAAAACATATTATAATAGAGATTATCTCATGCATTTATTTTATGAAAGCACAGATACACAATAGTCACTAGGTTAACATCTTTATTCACTGAGCCGTTTAACGCATTCCATTTCTTTAACAACTTTTCAGGTTTAAATAAAGGTAAAGGCCCGCATGAAGCCACTATTTGTAGAAGGTTGGATCAATTTCTTTTGAACGTCCCTTATTACATGTTTCGATACATGTATAAATTTTGAAACTCTGCTTATATACGTATACATATTGCTTGCTAGATCATGTTAGAAATTAAGTTTGGACTTGATATAATTATGGATGTGTTATGTAACACTTAATCTGGATCTTAGTTTGAGATTTATTATGTGCTTACGTATATAATGAAGATCAGTGTTGATGAATAGTGATGTCGAATATATGCATATTGTCAAGTTACAAAAAATTGAAATTTTAAGTAAGAGAGGTTAAGCGGAAATGGTATTATTTATCACGTGAGATGTTCTATATTGATAAGTAGGCTATATTTGCCGAAATTTTGTATTGAGACAGACCTGAAAATTTTAGAGGAGGTGCTGCCAAAATTTTCAATAATAGAAGAGATTTCGAATTGATTGGATTTAATTAGAGTTAATTTGGTGATTAAAAATCTGGGACAGTTACATCTGTTCTGTCTTAAAGAAGAAAGGAAAAGCTCCAATCTTTGCCAAAATTCGTTACAAACTAACAAAGAAAAGTCACTGCTACACCCCAAGAATCGATGAAGAAACTGATGAAGGACTCCTTATCCAAGCACTCCTTGAAGATGATATCACCCCAGAGGAGATTGAGAAGCGTTTTGGGCGCAATTCGCGACCGTAATGCTACGCTCTAAATCGCCTTTTCTCTGTTTCTCTATTTCCTTTTGTTGCCATTGAGCTTTGTTAGCAAAAAAATAAAAAAAATTTAAACTACAAGAAGAACTCAAGATTGGTAATCTTGAGTAATCTTTAGCCAATTTGAAACTAGTATTGGCAATCTCGAGTTCTTAAAATACACACATTGAGAAAACATAAACAATGAATTTTGAGCTATTACATTAACGTGCAATGAAACTGGTGTTTTTAACCAGCATCAACAAGAAACGTTATGGGGATTTTGATCCGACTTGTCAGACCTAACCTAACCCGGAGTTACCAGGTTCGGTTTGGCCTATACGGGTATTGGTCATAATTGGGTCAACCCGCTTGACCCAATTATTAAATGGGCAGGGGGACCTAAATCTGCCAGACCCGTCAGACCCGATTATTCCCTCTCCTCCTTAGCCTTCCCCCTCTCGCGGCCCCTTCTAACCCCTCGGCCACCCCTCTCGCCTACCTCATCATTCCCTCCGCCTCCGCTTGGGCCATCGCCCCCTCCTCCTCCGCACCTTCCTCTCTCGCCTCCCTCATCGCCCCCATCCCCCACCGCCTCGACCCCCGTGATGCCACCGCTCTTATCGCCTCCCCCTCTGCGGCCTCCTTTGACTCCCCCTCTGCCTAAATAAATTTTTTAAAAAAATACGTGTCAGCCGGGTTTGAACCCGAGACTTCTAGTGTGTGAGATTAGTGTGATGACCAACTACACCACCTAAAATTTGAAAATATTATGTAGAGAAATTTTATATAAGGCTTTGAAATCGGGTCAAAACGGTCGGGTCGACCCGATTAAGTCCGACTTTATATTTTTGACCGTATATATAATCGGGTCAGGTCGAACCAAATCTGAATATGGGTGGACCCATGATGACCCGACCTGTTTAATCCGACCCGACACAAATTGCCACCCCTAAGAAACATTATCTCTCGTAAGAAGAAATAATCTCAAAGTCGGGAAGAATTACATTATATTTTAGAAGGTTTTTGATAAGGAAAAGAAAAAGAAATATAAGAAAAGAAAACAAATCTTAGCCAAACCTTCTCGTTATATTTTTCGGGAGAAAAGTTTTTAAATATTAGCCCCTTAAATTACTCATATTTTAATATTAATCTCCAAATCTTCATCCTTCAAATTAGGCCTCCAAAATTTTTAAGTAAAATTAAGATATTGATTAACTTTTCTCGTAAACTTGTGAAATATCCCGTTGAGTCTTAACAGAATTATTATTATGACTATTGTACCACTTATTATCTCAACCATCTACCCCACATTAACCCTATTTACTTTTCCCATCAAATCCAAAACCAAACCCATAACTCTGTTCCCCAACTCATCAACCCCAAGCCCAATCCCAACAACATCTAGACCCAAACAACAAAACCATGAGAATCTGGATCGTTGAAAAAAAAAAAAGAGAGCTTGCTAAATATGTAGACTTCGTTACGCATCCATTTGCTATTCAGATTATCGGACTTGCAAACCCAATCCCATGAGGATGTGCTGTTTTGGGTACAAGTTTGAACAAAATGATGAAAAGGAATGTACTCTTTTGGGGGAAAAACAAGATTCATGAAATGAGAAAGTGATGTCTTCAATTCTTTCAATGGTTCTCTTCAATGTTTCATCCCACGACGAATCGCGAGATCGATCACCCAACAGAAACCACATCACCGCCTCCACCTTCTTGCTGTGAGAGATTTAGCGATTCCCCTCTTCTTTCTCCATTCAATTTCTGCTCTGAAGCCTTCGGATCGATTGGGGGATTTAGGGTTTTTCGAGACCCGATGGTTTTAGGGTGTAGAGAAAGGGATGGGGAAAAACAAGCAAGGGTTGCTCCAAGTTTAGGCATCGTTAGGTCATTTAACTGTCTTGGTTAGCTTTATATTCATGATCTAGAGTTAAAACTAAATAGGATTATGTAATTTATCTTAAGTTTGCATAACTTAAAAGATTTGAGGGATCTAATTTAAATTATGAAGAGGTAAGGGATTAATATTAAAATATAAGTAGTTTAAGGGCTTAATAATAGTAAATAACTAAAAGAAAAGAAACGAAAAAGAGAATTTTTTTTTTTTTTTTTTGCATGCAACACGGCCCAGTGGGCCAGCCCACAATTGCCTCCACGACTTATTCTCCGTCGCGGGGCGCGACATGACGTGAGAGATATCCGGCAATGAGTTGGATTCTCCGGTAAGAGAAATGAGCTGTTTTGCGCTAGCCCTCCACGTGTCGGTCAACCGACCGCCTGTTGGCGGTAAATCCCTCGAGGGTCCGAATCCTTTCCCATGCCCCCTGTGAAAGCCAGCATCGATCCCATTTCCCATCTGAACCCCAACTCCTCTGTCAACGATCCCCCATCCCCCCCCGCCCCCCTCGAATCGGCGAAACTAGGGCTTGATCGCTGGGAATTTTAAAATTTTGCGATAAATTTCGGCGAGATCCGATGGATTTGTCCATCGACGCGGTGGCGTTGGGAGCGATCACGGAGGCGTCTGATTGGTGGCAAGAAGTGAATACTTCGGCGGTTTGGCAGGACCGAATCTTTCACACTCTCGCTGCTCTCTTTGGACTTGTCTCGGCTGTTGCTCTAGTAAATTCTCGCTCACTCTTTTGATTTTTGTAAGCTAGGGTTTCCAATTTTGGGAGAAATATATCTTTTTCCTTATATGTTGACGCCAACACACAGAATGAATTTCGTCAGATGGCTTTGGGCTTTGATTTGTTTTTTAAGAGGATTATTTTTTTCGAGTTTTGTTTCGATATTTAGAATTGAGGACCTAAACATATGACAACAAGCTCATACAGTTGATCGTGGAATCTCTGAAATCCCATCATGAAGAAAAGCTTAAGTTTAATATATTTCTAATCCTCTGCTATTAAGGACAGGGAAAAAAAAATTCTTTTTTAAGAATGCAAGAGAATTTATACTTAGTCCTATCAAGAGTTTTATGTTTCCAGTTTGGTTTTGGAAGACTAAATTCAGCTTTAATTTTGATATGGCATGCACTTTCTTGCCAAAACATAGATACAATCAACATGAAAAATACCCTTTTCAAACCATTTCACCGCGCGGATTTTTTTCTCAATGTAACTCAAACATTGAAGGTTTGAAGTAGAATGCTTACAATAATAGATTATAGAGCGGAAGAAGGTCAATTTCTTGCTACTTATTGGGTTAGGAGCTCAAGTAGTTAGTAGTCCAATCAACATTTGTTGAAGGGCTTTAAGTTGGCCATTGTCCATGTTAAGGGATTTTATTTAAGTGAAATCACTAAAGCAAATAAATATAAATATAAAAATAAAATATTTATAAGGCATAGAGCTTCTTGTCTAGACTTCCAACTTGAGCTTGATTCTGAGCCAAGTCACGTGCCTCAGTATCAACAAGCTAATCCCTCTCCTCCCTGATTCTATCAACAGAGACTCGCTTCCAAGAGGTAACCTGAGGGGCTCTGGCTATGCTGACCTTCCTGTGCTTGCGCACATGCAGTGGATATGTGCTACCCCAGAGAGAAGTTGTTCGAACCTCTCTTGGTCAAAGTGAATGACCAGTGTCTCCACGGTAGACCCGATGTCGCATTGAGACACTTGATTCTCAACAGTGAAGAATAAAGTGCCCAGCGGAGTCGTCATCTTGTTTTCCATTGATTTGCAAAGGGAAAACATACAAAATATTCGAAGAGAATTACAAGTAATTAAAAGAAAAATTACAAGAATCTTCTTCTTAGAGTTTCTGGGGAAGTGTGCCGGTAGTAGTCTGGTCAGCGCGCGACGGAGCGACCACTTTGTTCCGTTGACGATGCGAGTGATTGAGTTTTAGGGATTTTCTTCTGGCTTAGTTCTGGATCTTCTTAAGAGTGGAAGATCGTAGGGAATTAGCACCCTGAAATTAGAGAAGCTGAGCCTCTCTGCCCTTTTCTCTCGTCTCTGTGCTTGCCCCGAGCTCACCTAAAAATGAGCTATTTATAGGCTCTCAGGGGTGTAACTGTCCCTAAAATTCAGCAAGACTGGCAACAGTCTGTTAGCCTCATGCCCAAGACTATTATGAGCGTCGCGCGAGGCTACAAAGTGGTCATGTGAAGCTAAATACATGCCTCACGCGAAGCTAGATAGATTCGCACGAGCCTGTTTATAGTCGCTTGACGCGGTTGTCTTCACTTAATGTGAGACTAAGTGGGCGGTTACACCCGCCCACTTAAAGTGACATTAACCCCACTAAAGTAGTAGGGTTAACCCACTAATAACTTGGTCAATTATTGACCTGGCTAGCCCTCCAGCAGGGGTGAGTAAAGCTTTAAACGAAGCTATTGCAACGCTTCAGGTGAAGTAAGAAATGGCTTCAGGCGAAGCTACAAGTTAGCTATGTGGAGTTCTGAAGGGCTTCATGCGAAGCTATCATGCTTGAATTAGCTTCAGGCAAAGCTTGAATTAGCTTCAGGCAAAGCTACAAGTTAGCTCTCTGTGGAGCTCTGAAGAGCCTCATGTGAAGTTAGAATTAGCTTCAGGCGAAGCTTATCACAAAACTTCAGACGACGCTAGGATTTTAGCCTTTTAATTAGGCTGTGAAGTTTCAAGCGAAGCTATCCCCTTGGGCTCATGCGAGGCTAAGTGTCGGGGCTAAGTGTTGAGCTGACTTAGCCTTATAAGTTTGCTTAGGCCTCTTCAAAGACAATACTTGGCTCACTGTCTGCTTCACTGGATCAGTAAGGTTTGAGTCATTGGTTTGTCCCTTGAGAATGGGCAGAAATTGGTCGTCAGCTTGTCTGCGACTCGTTTTTTTAAATGTCGACAAGTTTTGATATCGTTAGGACTAGTTGAAATGCTGTCTGGAAATTTGTCTTTTCAGAGTGTCAATAGCGAAGCACCTGTTTCGGATGCTTCCCGGGCTCCCCCGCCGCGTAGAGCTTGTGGTGCTCGGCTTCCTCACCTTTCAGCTGGATCGCGAGCTGATTTCACACAATGTGATGGTGAGCGATTTTGAAAATAGATTGTGCGAGGTGTTCTTGAAATCGGCCAATATGCTGGGGGAGATGAAAAGTTGTGGAACGATAAGGTGGACTTGAAAGTGAGGCTCCTGAGGTGGCTTAAGGAGCTGAAGAAGGCGCTTGATGACATCTTTGAGTTATAAAGAGGGTCACCTCTGATCAGTCGAAGATCGTTATGCTTCGGGCCCTGATCGTTTGAGAACACGCCGAGAAGCTGGAGCTCGGCACCAGGTCTGGAGTTAGAGAAGGATTTGGAGTGCTGTGAGGGCGAAGTTAAAGAGCTGAGGGCTGATTTGATGCGTCAAAATGATCACTACATTGAACTTTGGACGGCCCACAATCTGCTTATGGAGGTGCAGACGTTGCACTCTCAACTCCCGATTAGGGGCTCTGGTGGCCGAGTAGAGGGCGTGAGCGGTCGGTTCGAAGGCTTAAGCGGTCGGTCCGGGGGCTCAAGCGGTCGGGTCGGAGGGGCCGAGCGATCGGACTGGGAGAACTAACGGCCGGCCTGGGAGGTCTCTGGGATGGTCAGAGAGCCAAAGTGTCGGGCGTAGGCAGAGTTTGCCGAGTCCATGTGTATTTTTTCTTTTTTTTGTAACAAGAACAGACGTAATAAGAAAATTGTATCACTATTCTATCATTAATAAAAAGTGAATATTTCTCTTTTTTTGACTGTCTATATTGTCTGTTGTTTCTTATTTTCCTTTGATGTGCTGCACTGATGCTAGGAGGCGAGCCTGACCCGGTTGTATATTGCATGGCTGTTCAGTTAAAGGTGCGATGTCCGCTGTCGGGCCGTGGTGACAACCTGTGTCGTAAACGTTTAGGCAGCCGTTTGGGTGGAGGCCACTAGGGTAGTCGGAGAGTTTTTAGTTGTCAGGTGGACTTTCATCTTTCGGGAGAGCCTTCGTGTTGGCCTTAGTTGTCAGGGTAGGACCTGATTTAGGCCGTGGGCTAGCTCGGGTATCCGTCAGGGCGAGGGCCTGATATAGGTTAAGCTCCGAGCAGTCGTTGTGAGCGAGCCTCCTTTCAGGACTCTTTGAGGGGTAGCCGTTAGGGTAGGACCCGATATGGGCTGTTCCCTGTGTAGCCATCAGGGTAGAAGTTATAAGCTGTTGACTCGCTCAGATGGCCACTAGGGCGGGGGCTCGATATAGGCTGAGCTCTGAGTAGTAGTGGGCGAGCCTCCGTCTTTTAGGAGACTCCCCTATGGATAGCCGTCAGGATAGGACCTGATATAGGCTGTTTCCCGAGTAGTCGTCAGGGTAGCACCCGATATAGGCTGTTATTGGCTATTGAAGCGTTTATCATACTCGGAGAAGGTGTTGGAATTTCACAAAAATACCGTTAAGAATTTGCACAATAATCTTTTCATTAGATATTACATGATTTTGCACATTATTGTTTCAAGTGAAAAGAGTTTCATTGCTTCTGGAGAAGCTTCCCGTCTTGATCGGCCAAGGTGTACGATCCTTTACCTCTCCGAGCGATGATGGTGTCGGGATCCTCCTAGTTAGGTTGAGCTTCTCTGATCCTTCTGTCGTGTAGTTTGAATTACACGCTTCAGGACCAAGTCATCAACTTGAAATTCGCGAACCTTCACCTTCTAGTCGTGTGCGGCTCGAATTTGCTGTTGGTACGCTGTGATGCGTATCTAGGCTTGCTCCTGCTTATCCTCTGACTGATCCAGGATTAGGTGGAGTTATGCGTCGTTTTGGTCTTGATCCACCCCTCCACGTGGAGTGTCGGCATGTTGATGTCGACCGGGATGATCACTTTCGTTCCATACGCCAATGTGAACGGAGTTTCACCTGTCGGGACGCGCTTGGTGGTCCTGTAGGCCCAGAGCATTTCGGGGAGTTTCTCGACCCATTTGCCCTTTGCCCTGTCCGGGCTTTTGCACAGGCTGTTGAGGATGTTGCGATTGCTGAACTCAGCTTGTCCGTTGTCTTAGAGGATAATAGGGTGTGGAGAATCGGTGGGCGATCCTATACTAAGTGCAGAAGCTGGCCAATGGCTTGCTGGCAAAGTTTGTTCAGTTGTTGGAGATAATGGTGTGGGGGAGTCCGAAATGACACACGATGTTTTGTCAAAAAAATTTGACAACCTATTTTCTAGTGACCTCGGAGAGGCACCGTCTCGATCCACTTGGTGAAGTAGGTGGCTACCAGTAAGAACCGCAACTGTGGCTTGTGCTCGGGGGAGCGGTCCAACCCGTCTAGTTCCCACTACATGAAGGGCCAAGGACTTCGCAGGTTGTGGAGGTAAGTGCTCGGCTTATTCGATGCCGGGGCGAATCTCTGACACTGCGAGCACTTCTTCACATAACCCTTGATGTCGTCTAACATCTTGGGCCAATAATGCCCTTGATTGATGACCTTATGAGCGAGGGAGCGACCTCCTGAATGATTCCCAGAGTCACCATCATGAATTTCCTGCATCACTCTTCGAGCTTCGTCTGGCCGAGACACCTCAGGTAAGGGTCGACATGAAGCTTGGAGTACGATTTCTTGTATAAGACATCTACGAGTAACGTGCACTGGTGGTCAAGTGCATGAGCTTCTGTGCCTCCACCCTGTCGTCGGGGAGGGTCCCATCCTTCAGATGAGCGATAGGATCCCTCCATCTCGATGAGGTATTAAGACGAAGGACCTCTCCGCTCGGTCGTTGGACACTTGGGTTGGCAATATGCTCGACGGGAATCTCCCGTATTAACTGGAATTCTGTAGCTGTTCTTAGGTTGGCAAGTGAGTCAGTGTGGTTATTTTCGGATCTGGGACCCATTTGAAGTTGCATCGAGGGATTTTTGGCTTCAGTCTGAGGACCAGGTATAGGTACTCCGCCATCGTCCCTTGCGGACGTATTCCCCGCTGACTTGGTTAACCACTAGTGAGGAGTCGCACCTATCTTCGAGCCCTATGACCTTGAGTGTGACAGCCATTCAGAGCCCGACTAGGACTACTTCATACTCGACTTCGTTGTTGGAGGCTGGGGAGTCGAGGGTAAAAAATTGCTTTATAATGGATCCTTCTGGAGTAATGAGGACAATCCCGATGCCTGCCCCCATGTTGTTTGAAACTCCGTTCATGTTCAGAATTCATCCTTCCAGTAAGTCACACTGCTTTGTGGCTCCCGAGGTGAAGTCAGCAATAAAGTCCTCTAAGACTTACCCTTTGATTGTTCTCGGTTCATATCGAAGTCCATAGGGTCTCAGCTCCGATTCAGCGATGCCCATTTCGATATCCGCCCAGTTATTTTTAGATTCTTTATGACGCTTCTCAGAGGATACTCCGTGAGGACAATGATCGAGAAGGTTTGGAAGTAGTGCTTGAGCTTCTTCGAGATGACAGAGAGAGCGAGCACCAACTTTTTCAGCCTTTAGTATCTGGTTTGTAGCCCATTCATGGAATGATAGACGTAGTACACTGGCTTCTGTACGCCTTTGTCTTCGCGAATCAGGGCTCCGCTCACGACTGACTTCGAGATGGCCAGGTAAAGGAACATCGTTTCTTCCGAGGTGGGCTTCGACAAGAGTGGTGGTGAAGTCCGATATTTCTTCAAACCTTGGAAAGTTGTCTCGCATTCTTTGTTCCAGTGAAAATCGGCCATGTTCTTCTTCAAGGCTTGAAAGACGGGCTTGCATTTGTTCGTAGATCGGCTGATGAACCAATTCAGAGCAGTGAGACGTTTGTTCAGCATCTAGACTTCTTTCACACGCGTGGTTGGCTTCATGTTTAAGATGGCGGTTATCTGGTCGAGGTCGGCTTCGATGCCCCGTTGAGTGACTAGATACCTTAAAAACTTCTCGGAAGCCACCCCGAATGCGCATTTCTTGAGTTGAGTTTCACCTTGTACTTCCGCAGGAGGTCGAAAGCTTCACCCAAATGTTGGAGGTGATCCTTGTGCTGGACACTTTTCACTAACATGTCGACGTACACTTTCATTGTGCTCCCAATCAGACCCTGAAGACTTTGTCAACCATGCACTGTAAGGTGGCCCGACATTTTTTGAGCTCGAAGTGCATCACTTTGTAGTAATAAATTCTCCGACTAGTGGTGAAAGCAGTCCTGTCTTTATCTGGTAGGTGTATCTTGATCTGATTGTACTCGGTGTAGGCATCCATGAAGCTGAGAAGTTCGTGGCCCACCGTTGCTTCTACCGGCTGATTGATCCTCGGAAGGGAAAGCTATCCTTGGGCAAACTTCATTGAGGTTAGTGAAGTCGATGGAGACTCTTCACTTGCTATTTTCTTCTTTACGAGAATGGGATTGGAGAGCAAGTCGGGTAGAATGTTTCTCGGAGAAAGTCGGCCTGTAATAGGCAGTTAACTTAATCACTGATGGCGCGACTCCGTTTCTCATTCATTCTCTTGGTTTCTGCTTTACAGGTTTGGCGTATGCCTTGATGGAGAGCTTGTGACAAATAATGTTGGGATCAATTCCACGCATATCGGTGGGAGTGCACGTAAATACATCCAAATTGTCCGACAAAAACTTTTTTTAAACAAGGCCTTCTTTTGAAGATGCAGCTTTGAGCCGAATCAAAGGACCCGTTCTGGGTGATGTGGATCTACAGGAAACGACTCGGGTTTCTCCTCGGTCTTGCCGTTTGGGTCTCCCGAATGATAGGTGAGTCGGGCTCTAGATCCTCTGGCTCAGCAGGGAAGTCGGAGTCTTGGCTTTCGCCGCTCTGTGATTGCTTTTGATCAGCAATCCTCTTTTTGCTTCTTATCCGCAGAGGGTTCTTTGTCAGAGACTGTTCGGGAGGTCTTTGCCATCAAGCAGGACTTCTTTCGGGCTATTGCGGATATGGTTCTGACCATCGCATAGTTACCCCTTATGTTGGCCATTCCTGTCGGCGTGGGATGCTTCAGAAGTTGATGATGGGTGGACGGACAACCCTCATTATGTGGTCTCCCGAGGATAGCTTTGTAGGAAGATTCGACGTCAAGGACGCAGAACTCTTTGATAACATTGTATGGATCCACTCGAACAGGGAACGTGATTGTTCCGAGAGAGCATGCCTCGCTCCCATCAAATCTATAGAGAAGAGATTGGGTCTGAGGGAGGATCATCTTTCGAGCCATCTCGAGGGTGGCTTCCATCGATCTAAGGCGTGTCCATATAGAATGTTGACACTACTCCCTTGTTGATCAAGATCTTTGACATTCGACAACAGCCAATATGCATTGTTATGACCAGAGCGTCATTGTGTGGGCAGTACACGGCGTAGGCGTCGGCCTTTGAGAAGAAGATAGGCTTGCCTGGTGATGAAGGTGGGCTTTCAGTATTGCCGGGTAGTCATCCCTGTAGGCTTCATTGACGTAAATAGCCTGTCTTTCGTGGTGGTGCCCTCGATCGGGGAGGTGCCCTTTGTATTGGATAAGGGCGTTGCCAGCCTGACCGTCTCGTGTTGTACTTTCGTCTCCGAGGGCTGTCCTGGGTTAAGGATGAACTCTCGGAGATATTCTTGATTAACCAGATCCTGGAGGCGCCGTCGCAGGGTCCGACATTCGACGGTGGGATGGCCCATCCCGTCATGGAAGGCGCACTAGTCCTGGAATCTGTGTTCCTTCGGGTTCTGCCAGAGCGGTCGGGTGGGACGCGTGACCCAGGGCTGGTCTTTTGATGGCGTTAAACACATGGTTGATGGGAATCCTAAAAGGAATTAGGTCGGGCTCTGTAGCGCCATCCTTGTTCAACTCGCGCACGTGTCGGGGTGGTTTGTAGACAATGATGGAGTTATGGTTTGGAGTCTTCCTCGTGGGGAACTGCTGCTTCGGCCTTTCGCCCTCGCACCCTTGTTTAGGCGGTTGGTGGCATCTTGAGTTGCTTCTTCAATCTGCATGTACTTTTATGTTCGGACGAGAATGTCTCTCGTCTTGGTGATATCGTTCTTCACCAGATGCTTGTAGAATGAGTGTGTGACTTGCAACCCATTGATGAATGTGGCGGCGGTTACGTTTTTGTTGCAATTGTGTACCAGTGCCATCTAGCTTTGAAAGTAGTTGACGTAGTTCTTCAGGCTCTCTCTCCTGGTTTCATCGTAATCGTAAGGAAATGATTGATGTTCCTTTGAAACTCTCTGAAAAGCAAACTGATTGTAGAAGGCGTTAGTTACATCTTCGAAGCTTCGAAGGGAGTTCTTCGGGAGTGAGTAGAACCAGTGGTAGGCGACACCCCTTGAGGTTGGAAGGGAACGCCCGTCAGAGGAGAAGGTCGTCGTGTGCGTAAATCGACATTTTGTCTTGGAACTGGCGGAGATGAAGGGGTCGGAAGTTTCCGGGCAGTAGTCAAAGAGGGCATCACAAACTTCCTCGAGAATCGGATTATGGTGATTTCCTCCGACAGAGGTGGGTCGGAGGGTCTCAACCTGTTATGCTCCATTCCTTTTGAAAATTGTTGGCCCGCTAGGTTGAGCTGCTTTTGAACCAGATCCGCAATGTCCTCATTACGAGGGAACTTCGGCTGCGGGATGCTCTGAGTTCATAGAGTGCTTATCATTATTGCCAGTATCTGACCTGTTAAGCTTAAAACTTCAGTGGTTTGCGCAGCTTCCTTGTCACGTCATGGTGACGGAGGAGTCCGAGCTCTTTCTTTCGCGGTTTGGGAAGGCTGTGATTTTCGTAGTATGTCGACTTGATTGAGGAGTCTAGTCTGGATGCGAGCCGCTTCGTCTTTTTCAAGAGCAGCCGTCTCGCGGAGTCGAACCATCTCCGCTTGCTGCTCTTCCATCTGCTTCTGCGGTTTGGAAAGCATCTGAAGGAGTTACTCGCGGGTGTGCTGGAGTTCGGGCTCGATCGTCAGCACCCTCTGTGGCGAGGCGGAGGAAGCTTGGGAATCTTCAATATCAGAGATGTGGACGTCAGATAGGTTGGGTCGATGACTCGCAGACTCGGCGACTTCGACAACTTTTCTCTTTCTTTCGAAGTGACAGGGGCAGCGATTAAAGCCTTGGAGGCGTTCTTCCTTGGTGGGGTCATATCTGCAGTGTGAGGTTGTTTTGAGGAAGGGTTAGGTTTGGAATGGGGGAGAGATCGATCTTAAACTCAAATTCCTTTCAATGAAAGCACCAAATGTTGTGGGAATTTCCGGAGGAGTTATCCACGTACCAATTTGCAGAGATCAATGAGTGAATTGCAGAGATCAAACCTGAGAAAACACATATATTTACGTGAAAACTCGAAAGGAAAAAATCACGGAGAGAGAGTTCCACTATAATCCAGAGAAAGTACAATGGTGATTGCCGGATCTCGTGCGCTAGGGTTTCTGGGATTAATTGATTGTCCCCCTCTCATGGAGGGGATATATTATTTATACAGGTGGTTGTCTGTTGGATAAGGTTACAGAGTCATGTTCAATCTGAATATCTTAACTGCTTATGTTGGAAGTGGTTAGAGCCAAATATCCTGATTTGAATTAGTAGAGTATATGTTCGTCTTTATCTAGTGTGGGATCTTTCCAGCTGCATATGTGGTTGATCCGCCCTCGAGCTATACTGTCGGATTCAAATGAAAATTTGGTTTTGAGATAGGGGTACTTGTAATCGACTCTATCTTTATCCTTTGGCTGCTTGAACTGCTCAGAGTTTAGATGAGATTAGGACTCTTCTGGAGATTCTGGATATGGCTACGTGTCGCGTGATTAATATAGGGCTGGATAGACCGTGTCGTGATCTCGAGGAGCTCGGAAACTCGACCACTACAATAAGTTAAGCAATGACTTGTGAGTTTGAACGGAACAATGAGTTGGTTAGGTAGGTGAGTTTGGAAGGAACAAAATGCCATGGAGGAATGTTTTGCTTGCCTCCACTAGAGTTGGCACAGAGTGCTTGACTTAAATGTGCAAAAATCTTGGACTTAGGTGCCAAGAAGAAGTTGCCATTTCACTTTACCTTTCAACCTTTGGATTTGGAGAGGCTTAAAATCAAGATAGCCTCAAACAATAGGAAAAGAAGCATGGAAATTTGGAGAAGGTCTAGAAAAGGGAAAAATATGGGAAGAATTGAGGAAGGGATTTGGAGTAAGTTAATAAATTGAAAAGGTGTAGGGGTGAGTGGTAGGAAGGAAGATGGGGAATACGAGAGGGAGGACATCGTTATCTACTTTGGTAGGAACCCTGGGCTTTGAACTAAAGACTTTGCAAGTGTGTTGCAAAGTTTGGTGATTGAAACAACCAAATTCTTTAAGAATTTTGGTCATGTATTGGTGTACATGAATTTTTTTCCATTTCATTTTCTCACAAATAGGTGACCGTTGTAAACATTAAACTAAAAATACCTTTTAGGAAACTGTTAATTTGAGGGTTTAGGAATGTAACATGAAATATCTATGAAGGAGAAATACGTGAGTGGAGAAGACATAGTCGTAAAAGATGTGTATGCATCATGGTTCACAGTCGCGGTCTCGGCTGCCAACTCGGCGGGCGCTGAGACGGATCGGTCTCGGTGACTCGGATCGGTATCGGGCGATACGCGCAAAACGCTACATCGAAAGCTAAAAAATTCTGAAAAAATCACGATAAATCTTAAAAAATGTAGACATCCACATTCATGTATCACATGTCTAAAATATATCACCTAGCACACTAAAAATAAAGCGAAAGTATAAATACACGCGTCGTCTGTAGAAGCATATCAATACATGCACAATATAGTAAATTGAACAAATTACATTCATAAATACATGCTAATGTCGTTATTTCCACATTGAATTGCGATGAGGCACAAAATTATCATCATAATGCCGAATCGACCGAGTTTAATTCCGATTCTCGGCCTAGTCAGTCTCCTCTGAGTTGAGTCGACCGACTCGTGACTCGGACTCTTCTCGGAGTGGGGGCCGAGACGGATACGACTCGGCCGACTCGTCTCCGACTCGGCCGAGTCTTTGAACCATGGTATGCATATGCTGATACGGACACTTGTTGCTCATAGTTTTAGGTGAGATAATTTTAAGGTAGTAGACTAGTAGTGAAAAAGCTTGAATGACACGTTTATAATTTGTTATGCCTTTTGGATTCATTTATCTTATTTACTTCTTCTCTTAATTGAAGAATCTGAAGAATTAGAATATCCTGGGTAACACTATTTTGTATGAGCTGGAATTCATGTCTCGCTATAACCAAATTACCTGTATCTTAATCTTTTATCATTCAAATAGCGTATTCAAGAATTGTGATATCACTTATCTATATTAGACATATCTATTTGCTTCTATTCTGTTTTATGTGTTATCTTATTGCCTTAATGTTCATACTATTATTAGTTTATTACTAATTCTAGACTTGAAAACTTGGTGGAATGCATCTTAGAGTTGGTTGATTGTATTAATCAAATCATGTAATATGCAGATTCAACTAGTTAGAATTGAATGCAGAGTTCCAGAGTATGGTTGGACCACACAGAAAGTCTTCCATTTTCTTGAATTTTGTGGTGAATGCTGGTTTGTATCCCTTTATTATATTGTCTTTTTTTCTTGATATAGTCTGTGTCTTATAACTATCTCTTGTGGTGAAATTTGCAGTTCGGTCAGTTGTCTTTGTGTTCCGTCGGGATGTGCAACAGATTAAACCTGAGGTTTGATTACTTCGTGTCTTTTTGCTCATATGGAGCATCCTTCTCAAGTCTAAATTATTATTTTGATATTGCACCCGTTCTTTTTGTCCAGATCTTTCAACATGTTCTTCTTGATACTCCGAGTCTTCTGTTCTTCACAACCTATGCCCTATTGGTGTTGTTTTGGGCAGAGATATACTATCAGGTACATCTTTTGTTATTTGATTCGTTTAGAGTTTTTATTTTGGGATGTATGCTTAAATTATTTTTTTGGAATGTGACAGGCACGTGCAGTATCCACTGATGGTCTTAGACCGAGTTTCCATATAATTAACAGCGTGGTGTATTCTATACAGGTAATCTTGCTGTGAAAACCTGTTGAGCTGATGATATTTGTTTTCTGCCATTAGGAATTGAAGTTGAGCCGTCTTTGATCAGTTGATGTGAATAGGATAGGTGAAGGTCACCTCTATTTTGTTTTGTGGGCACTGTAACTAGCTATCACATGCAGACAAGATACAGTGGGGAAAGTATATATGGGTAATTATAGTTATTATTAGCTAAATTACCTAGTCATCTTGGGATATCACTTTATTTCATCTTCACATGTGTCGTGTAAGTTGAGTTGTAAATGCTGAATCACACTTGATGTGGTGAGCAATCTACATTTTGCAATTTGAAAGAACTAAAGAATAATGAAATATATTGTTGTTCAGTTGCTTAACCATTGGAATCCCACAATGTTGATTGTGCTATCACATTGTTTATTATGCGCCACTTGCCGTAATAGCTACTTTGGCTTCACTAAAACTAAAACTGTAAGAGTGTGGAATCAAGTCCATGTTATTTAAATTATTGATTATGGAGAACCTTTGTGTGACGTTCATGATTGCAGAATACCTTGGGTGGTTTCATATGGAGACATATTCTAAAAAGCGGTACATGAACTCAAATCTTGTCAGGCCTTACACTTCACTGATCGACTAAGATTTATGGTTTAGGAGGAAGGATTTTATTGGTTTAACCCATCTTGGTAACTAGTTAAGAAATTTGAGTTAATAAAGGATTCAGCTACTTTTGTGTACCTGCGGTGTTTGGATCGAGGAAGGTTCTTGACTTCTGTACTAGTAGATGAGTTATTTCTTAAACTATCTTGGGAGGCGGATTAGCTGATTCCTCAAAGCAAGGATTAGCTCTTGTTTACATGGGTTCTTTTGAGCCCTATGTGCTAATTTTTTGCCATTTGCAAGTTGGAAGAGATCAAATCTGCTTTATACATGTATTATTTTTGGCATTTTGTCAGTTAAGGTGTCCCACCATTTAACCTGTTGCAAAACAGTATATATTGTTTGGTTTGACTTGCTTGGACTAGTGAACTGTAGTTAATTCTGATTTTTTTTTAACTTTGAATCTGGTTTCTGTTACCTTACAGGGTGAAAGTTCTAACAACCTTTCCTATCTTGGCGGCTGGAATTCACTCATTTTGACAGTGTATTTAAATTCACCACTCTTCAATTAAAAATTGTGAACTGAAACCCTCGTCCCCCAACCAAGAAGAAGGGGAAAAGAAAAGGAGAAAAAGAGGTTATATAAAAAGTTTGAGTTCAAACTTCATAACTCATCATTTTTAATTGGAAAGTGGCAATTCCTATTCATCATTAAATTGTCATCGCTATTTCTCTGTTACATACAACCAGATAGTAGACTTTAGCCAAATCCTGATGGAATTAATTATGTTCCGATTCATGCCTGTGGTCCCTTGGATTATTTCAAACAATTCAAGCTTGGACTTATCACCTTGGGCCTCTGGTCTAGATTTTCAATTCTCTTTAATATTTTAGAATGGCAATTACATTATTGATTCTAGTTAGTGAATTTATAAGTATAGTATTATGAAATAAGCAATTTATACTTTATCTGACGTATGTTGCACATAGACATGTGTTCTTAAGTACATATGTATTTATACACAAAAAGAAACAAAATTGATGAGTGAAGCCATTACCAAATCAATCATTGATTCATGATTAAAAATTTACAGAACAAAGCAAACTAGTGAAGCCATTACCAAATCCTTGATTTTTCCTATGGGGTTTTATTGTTGGCATTCTGAGGCACTTTTCTAGCATTTTCTGCTAGGTAAACCTGTATTGAATTAACTGGCTGTTAAAGACGTTGTCCAAGAAGTGAGATTAAAATACCATATAGCTAGCAATGCTGAGTTCTTTTGTGCAGCAAATTTTAGCTTGTCGTTAATACAAATGGTTAGTACAAATGGTGTACATGATGAGACTGGCGTATTAGGATCATCTTCGTGGGAACATGGCAGAAGGGGCTTCAGACCTCTCATCATGAAGCCACATTAAGGGGATCACTAAAGGGGGTGAAAGAAGACGAGCTTTCTAGGAACAAATTATTGGTATTTTCTCTTGGAAGTATGATGGTTCATATTTGTAACTTCCACAAATAGTGTTTAATGGAAAGCTTTCTTGTTTTGCACGTCTCTGCACATGCGAAAGCTCTCATGACTACGACCCCATTCCCTAACCTCTTTCGTCGGTGATCAACATAAGCCCTTCAAAATCCTCTTCTTCGTCCTTTACTTCATCAGGGTTCACATGGCTGTGGACACTTTAATAATCTATGGCCTTGTTCTCCATGTTGTAGCTCTTTTATCAATTATCATTATTTCATCCTCCAATGTGTTCCACTGTGTGCGTGCGTGTGTGGTGCGTGTGTGTGTGTGTGTCCCATGGGTAGGTGGTCTTTAGTGTTGGAGAAGCAAGCAACTTTTAAAATCTGTGGTCAAAGAATGTTAGACTTCCCTTGTCCATACAGTTTAAGGTTTTTCCTTGTAACCCAATGTTGATGTGCTTCTCTATGTGAGGATTGGTGTATTTCAGCTCCTCTTTAATCTGTGTGTGAAGGGTAGTATCTCTTTCTGAACCAATTTAAATCTCACATAGGCAATAGCCACAACACGTATGAGAATCCCTCAAATCTCATGTATCCCATTCCTGTGGCTTGTCTGTAGAACCTTATACCTACAGACTAGCCTTGTTGGTGGATCTTATTGATTTAACCGCAATAATCAATTGACACGTTTAGCAATATTCCTGTCCTTGTGCAGTCAGCGTGCCTTGCCGGCGCGCTGGCTGCTTCCCCTTCTTATTTCCAGTCCAATGTGCCACATACAGTTAGAGGGCCTTGCTGGACACACATTCTTCTTCTTCGTCGTCTTCTTTTTGTGGGAAGGATTGTACATCTTATCTTGGAGCTAAATAATCAGGGTTCACATGGCTGTGGACACTTGAATAATCTATGGCCTTGTTCTCCATGTTGCAGCTCTTTTATCAAGTATCATTAGTTCATCCTCCAATGTGTTCCAGCGCGCGCGCGCGTGTCCCATGGGTAGGTGGTCTTTAGTGTTGGAGAAGGCAAGCAACTTTTAAATCTGTGGTCAAAGAATGAAGACTTCCCTTGTACATACAATTTGAGGTTTCCTTGTGACACAATGTTGATGTGCTTCTCTATGTGAGAATTGGTGGATTTCATCTTCTCTTTAATCCGTGTGTGAAGGGTAGTGTCTCTTTCTTAACCAATTTAAATCCCACATAGGCGATAGCCACAACACGTACGAGAATCCCTCAAATCTCATGTATCCCATTCCTGTGGCTTGTCTGTAGAACCTTATGCTACATACTAGCCTTGTTGGTGATCTTATTGATTTAACCGCAATAATCAATTGATACGTTTAGCAATATTCCTGTCCATATCCCTGTTTTAAATATCGGCCGAGTCGGCCGAGATATCGTCCGATATCTCCTTTTTGCCTGCTGCCGATACGATATGGGAAAATCGTTCGCCATATCGTTTGCAGCAAAAAATGGCCGATATTTGAAATATCGGCCGATAAGTCACCCGATATTGTCCGATAAATCGTCCGATATATCGTATCCGATATGAAATAACTTATTTATTGCACGACTGCGTGCAAATGTACATTATTTTTTACTGTCTTTGCTTGCATATTACATCATTTTTATTAGGTAGATGATATCTATGATACTAAAGCAACTTTTAGTTATCAATATTTCATTCTATAATATTGTCTGATATGAACGCTTGATATACGCGCATATCACCGATATCTCCCCCGATATCCGATATCCGATATGAAAACCCCTCATCCGATACGATCCCGATATCCGATATTTAGAATCATGGTCCATATGCAGTCAGCGTGCCTTGCCGGCACACTGGCTGTTTTCCCTTCTTATTCCAGTCCAATGCGCCACATACAATTAGAGGGCCTTGCTGCACACAAATTATTCTTCGTCGTCTTCTTTTTGTGGGAGGATTGTACATCTTATCTTTGAGCTTTGGTGATATGGTGCCCCTCAAGAAAATTAGAATTCCTATGGCTTGGGTTTATTCCATGGGAATTCAAGTACGTCCAAATAATATTTTCCATGCAATCATGCCTGTCAAGATGAATTTACCTTGTGATTATATGTTATGATGAGAAAATATCTACAATCAAAGGGTTCTGAGGTCGTACATCATTCAGCCCTGTGGGATTAACATGTACAATATCAATATAATTTGTAAAATTGACTTGACATGCATTTTTCGGCCCACCACACAACAATTTAAGCTTTTGGGTCAAAGTGATATTTGACATGGAATTGGAACAATACGCTTCTTCTGGTTCTGGTTGGTGACCTTATTGTAGTGATTCTTATTGCAGACATTTAATTCTTTTTACCCGTGTGGATGTATTCCCCACAAGGAGAGGTTTTAAAATCATCTAAAATGTACCCTCTTGTCCCTTTACCCAATTACAAAAGTTTTGGGTTATAGCAGTTATTTGGTTACTTCTTTTCAGGTGTCTTCTTGATTTTTTTTTTTCATTCCCTTTTTTGTTTGCATTGAAAAGGAAATTGCTAGAAAACATGATAGATTTAAGCGGCTAAACCTCCATTTATAGGAGCAGGTTGTGAAGAATATAATTAACTTGGCAAGGCGTTTCTTCAGTGTTCTAAATATCCCCGATATTGCGCCGATATTGCGCCGATATTGCGTTTACGGCACCTAGCCGTAATGATTTGGCACATCCAAACCGATATAGCGTTTTTCATCCAAAATCGCCGATAAATAGGCATGGACCCGATATATCGGCCGCAATTTCAGCGATTTTGGACCCGGTATAGCGTTTTACACCCAATTTCTAGGTTAGGTATTTGGGTAATTTGAGTGATGTGGCAATGTGATATTTTTGAAGATTCTACACTTGGATAGTGATTATGGATTGATTGGATTCATAGGCTTAATGCAAGTCATCGAGTTAAGTATATCTTAAACATATAAGTATGATGTTTTATGTAGATTTTATAATTTATGCGTATGTTATCTTATTGAGATGCGATTTAGGACAAGAAGATATGTATATTTACAGTCCGATTTTGACATCCGATTTTTGAAAATATCCCCGATATATCCCCGATATATCCCCATCTCCGATAAATTTTTCCGGCCGATGTAGCCACTGTGGCCGCCATTTAGAACACTGCGTTTCTTTGAAAAAAAAAAGATTTACATCATGGCTAAATCTCTCATCTCTCATATATATTTAAGAATCTATGTTGCATGAGTCATCTTTTCTTTCCTTCTCATCATTTCCCCCCCTTCTTTTTCTTTTTCTTTTTTTTCATGGAGAATCACGGCCTATCACTTCGATCCAGGGTTTGTTCCGGGTCTTAGTACAGATTTCAGTAGTGGTTTCTGGACAATTTTAACTCAACTATCTTAGAAAATGTAGTTTGTTTGAAAAACAAATAAAAACGACATGACCTATATTTGCACTCAAGATCATGCTCATGGCTGCTTGAAGTGCCCATGTTTACCAAAAAATGCTTTGGTATAAGCGAAAGCGCTATAGTTGTCTTCGACCTCTACAACCAACAATAGCTATCTAAACTGCCTTGTCATTACTAGAAAAGTTTGGCAACCTGTTTGTCCATCTTTCATGGATTTTGTGAGATAGGTCATTGAATCACGTGCATTTTATTAGATGACTAGTGCATACGATTGCACATGATTAGTCTTGGACTCAAAAAGTTATCATATGTTGGGCAGCATGGAGGTTGAGATGTTAGATGTCTTAAGAGGCTTAAGTACTTGAGAATGCATGAAGCTTGCGGGCAATGGTTTGGATATTAGACTGTAGTTTGCCATGCATAACAGAATCTTGTGGTAATTCTGAGGAGAAGAATCAATTAATTTGAATTATTTCGAGCCATCCTGTATTCCTGTCTACATCTTAGAGTATCCAGCTGGGTAATCTCTCTTTTCTTACAGATAGCCATATGGCTGATTTTATGGTGGAAGCCCATTCAAGTTATGGTTGTCCTATCAAAGTTATTCTTTGCAGGTGCAGTTCAAATGACATTGTAGTCCTAATATTACTATTTCAATGGAATATGGTTTGGTGGTCGTGGATTCATCTTACATTGAGTGAATATTGGCAGGTGTTTCATTGTTTGCTGCCCTTGGGTTTCTTCTCTATGGAGGGAGGTGAGTTGCAAATTATGCGTCTCAAAATTGTCTAATGGGTGATCACATGCATTGCTTTATTGAAACTGCCTATTCTCGTTGCCATTCTTTTGGTCACGGGGTGGAACTTATATTAATGTATGTACTTTCTTAATAAATTATATTAGTTTGAATTGCATGTTTTTTCTTCTCTTCAACCTTTAGGCTTTCCTGCAAAATTCTGTGCTTCCTACGAAGATTAGTTCCACATGCTTGGCTGCTTGATTAGCTAGTCATTATTTTATTATTTTGCTCATCCTTTTCCTCTTGTCTGGTTCCAAAAACTCAAATGTTTAGTATTTCACATCTTTCTATTCCAACCATGGCAATCATTGCATTTGGGTTTCGCAGCATATACAGGGTCTACATTGTTTAGAATTGGATAAGCATATCCACTAAGATATTTATTGAGCAAGTGCAAAACCAATTAGAAGTGTATTTGGAAGTGCTTTATATGCGTTTCAGACAATCTATCCGTCAGAAAGTAATATTGGTTAGGAGCAACCAATGTGCCATAAGTTTCCAATAAAAGAATGTTGTGGACTAAATGGATGTCCTTGCTTTCTACGATTTATACCTAACGTATAACCACATCTGTACTATCAAGCCTTGGGCTGACTGGATGGTTTGGCTTGACAGATTCCTTTCAGCGACCTTCCTGCGAAGGAGTGTGGACTATCTTTGGTGTCATTCCAAACTTTCATATATCCTTCTATATGATCTCTATCCTTAACATGTTCTTTTCCATCTTTTCCTCGAACTTTCATGCAATTCTTGTTACTGCATCTTGTTGAGGCCGCCTCGATTTTTGTTGGACCCTGTGCTAGCTTAAAACTAATGCCTCTGAACTCCGGCACCTCTTCTGATATACTTGTTTCTTCTGATATACTTGTTTCTAACTCTGTTTCTAACTCTGTCGCTCCTAGGGCTTTACCACGCATCCACGTTGACAATTCCTTGTCCATATTGACCTCCTAACTACCTTGATTGACCAATATTGCCGTGCTGCTCTAGACATTTTGTATTATTCCAGGCTGGACAATAGATTACAAAGGTCAATGCATTTGTATTAGTTTATACTATTACTATTTGAAGTCTTGTATTGCTGATGGATATTCTTTTTTCATTTATAGGTTATTTCTGATGTTGCAACGCTTCCCTGTTGAATCTAAAGGGAGACGGAAAAAGTTACAAGAGGTAATTGGTCTGCATGTTTATCATCCATGTGCACATGTTTTTTTGGCTGTTTTTTTGGTTTTTGATTGGGTACTGATGCCTCTACTTCTTGTATAGGTCGGTTATGTACTGCTATATGCTTCTCGTGTTTTCTGCTGAGATGTATAATGGTAAGAATGTTTTCTGTAGCTTCATGTAATCTCTGATATACTCCATTTGGCTATGCTATTATTCTAATGTGGTCAGCTATATTCAGCACTAACTCTGTTTTTTTGTTACGTAGATGCTCTTCAATGCATTTGATAAAGCCGCAAATCTTGATATTCTGAACCATCCATTCTCAACTTCTTGTACTACATGGTATAGCTTACTACTTATTTGCGTATCATTAATATAATAGCTGTGGTCATCATGATTAGGAATCATGAAGTGAAAGCCTTGACATGCTCTGATGTGAATCTGATTCTGGATTTTCCTAGTTATATAAAACTCTATATAAGTAATCACGAGCTAAGAATAAAAAATTTGTTAAAGGTCAGAACTTTCTCTGCATGATTCCTCTGGCAAGATAGATTTCATTGTTGAGAAATTGTAAAGCCTGTTATTGTCTGGCGTGGGATTTTTGGATATGCACTCAACTTAAAAGTTAAAACACATGAAGATGTCATTTGATTTGATATGGAAGCTTGGAAAGCAGGAAGAGAGAGAGAGAGAGAGAGAGAAGAGAGAGAGAGAGACAGTGAAACTCAGTGTTAGTTATAGAACATCTGAATGACCATAGAGATAAGACTGGCTTGTTCACACTAGGCAGGAAGTGATATCCTAGACAGATTTATCGATTATAATATCAAAAAGTCACTTGCAGAGTCATGGTTTTATCTAATTAGTTAATTAATTGTGATTTATCTTTCCTTGTATCTTTTTCTTTGTGACTTGGATCATGTGACATGCTAAAGTCTATTTCAATCAAAGGATTTTCCAATAGGTTCTTCAATTAAGTTTGATTCTTCATTTGTTGGACAGAAAAACAATATTTAAACTACTGTTTGATTCTATGCTTGCTTCCTCCTACTTGTCACATTGGACAGGAACATAGAATTAGTAATGGGGACTGTTGCAGCATCATGTTTTGATTAATGACATTAACTTCAAGGAAGCTGGAATGATATCATATACTGACATAAAGGGTTTGTTATTTGCTAGGTGGCCTATTGGGCTTAATGGCAACTTTTTTTTGTATACGAGTTCCTACTGGTAGGAATTTGATGCCATCCCTGAGGGTTGAGAACAAGTTAACTTTGTAAAATGTCAATTTCTCATAGGGGTTTCTTAATACAGAATCGTGCTTCCTAGCCGACCCTGTTTTTAATGGGGGAAAAGTGGGGTTTAAATATATGATTATGATGGTAACACTTAACACCGCATTTAGCTTACTTTAAATATAGTTCCTTCCGTTATTGAGGAGCTACATGTAGGTGTTATATCCCTGTGAATAACTCATGTGACTATATCAACATATTTTTCCTTGAAAATTATTTTATTATACTAAATTACTATCTCCAACACTCTTTCAGCATCATCTAAGAACCCTCCAAGCCATGAGCCCTCCTATTTTCAGTACATTACTTATTTTTTACTCACCAATTTTGAATTCCCTTTACGCCATCTCTCTCAACCTACAGTCCTTTAAGTCACTGGGCTTTCTATTAAAGTCTCTCCTGTTGCCATTTCCTTAACGTTATATCTCCTTAATCAACATTTTTCTCAATAGATTAAGTGTGGATGAGAAGGGAACCGTACCATGCGTGATCCATGTTTTTCAAAGGTTTCCTTGGGCCACCTCTCCTCATTAATTGTGTGTCAATGCTTCTGCAATAGGCTTCTTACATAATCTTTGTAACCTGGATAATTGTTGCGCACAACGCTTAAACATATCCTTAAATTTATGACCCATTTCAATCGTGTACTTGGTTTTATAAACATTTTTAATTTTGACACAACTGACTTAAAGTTTCTGACACTTCTGGATATACTACTGTGATCTGGTTATTGCATTTATTTAGATAAGATTTTTCATTCATTTTTGATTTTTCTGTTCATCTCAATACTTATAGAATAAAAATTGATAATTTTTTATTACGTGATAGCTTAGATTGTTTCTTGATATAGGAAGTGAAACATTAAACTCTCCCATGATAAGGATAACAGAAAAGAAGACCACTATGCTTGCTTGTATAAATTAATACATAAATATGCAATGAGAATTTTTTCCATTATGTAGCACTAAAACTTACAAAATGAAGTCATGTCGTGTCGACATGTGCCATACATGTGTCGAACACGCGTGGTATATGACTTTGTTTTGTGTGTACTTTCCAGTCAGTGT
>JAVJIF010020088.1:0-61020 GCA_038442645.1 Agave tequilana | reverse complement strand
ACCCTTTTGGCTACCAAACAGCGGAAAGGGGAGTCCGTCAAATCTTTCATGGAAAGATTTTGGAACATGGCACTCCGGTGTCCAAGCGGTATGACCCAGGCCACCCTGGTGGAAACATGCCGCCACAATCTCCAAACCTCACTCCTTACTCAAATAGGAGTTGCTGAAAGCCGCACCTGAAGCAATTAGTCCAACAAGGTGAACAGGCTGAGGAGATTGTCGCCCGCGTCAGAGCGGAGGAGGTAAGCCTAGGCGGAAAGGTCAACAAGGCGTGCGCCAGACACATCCCTCCAAACAAAGCGGAAGGATAATTTGGCAACGGAGACCAAATCTCCCGCCAAACCTCAATCAGGCAGGGCGAGTGGCTCTTCAAGTCAACCTCGCGCCAACAAGCAATATTCCTTTAAGGAGGAACATGTCGATTCACTCTTCAAACTACTTAACAAGAGCAATCGATTGAAGCTCCCTGAAGCTAGGCGCCCTGAGGAAGTCGGCAAGACCGACAATCCCAACTACTGTCTATACCACAGAATGTTGGGACACCCTACCAAAAGCTGCTACGTCTTCAAGGACGTCCTTCAAGCTCTGATTGACGCGGAGGGTTAAAGCTACGACCAAAGCAGAAGAAGGTGACGGCTAATGTGACGTCGGTTCTTCAGTTCGAAAGACAACCCCAACGCCCGTGGGGGTGGTCCCTATTCCAAGAGGAGAGCTAAGAGTGGTCAACACAGACCCTCACCAGCAGCAAGAGAAAGGCTTGGTACCCGTCCCTACACCTCAAGGGGAAATCATGTGGGTCCACCCTGACCTGTCGATGCACGGCAATGGACTACTGTCACCAACAGGAAATCCAAAGGTAAGGCAAAAGCCTCGTCTTGCAACGTGGTATGCGCCTCTTCCGAGAGCGAGAAGCGAAGACTGATATCCCTTCACTGGACTGACTCAGAGGAGGAAACGATAGTCTTGGCCGCAGAGCCTAACCCACCAATGGCGGGAACCCGTTCAGGACAGGCGTACTTGAAACAGTACGGCGAGACGGCAGTAGCCCCTCCACAACCAACTGCGGAGCCAGTCAGGCCCTCCACAAAGCCACTGTGTGGAGAAGCAGAAGGAGACTCGATTTCTCGAGCCCTTCAAAAGGGCATTGCGGAAGATCTACGGCACCTTACCGCTTTGATGTCCTGGCTCAGTTGGCCAACATTCCGGCACGCATTACCTTATATGAACTTCTTAGACTATCGAAGTCTACCAGGGAAGCTCTGCAAGAAGCCCTGGCAAATGCTGAGGTCTTTATGACCCAGTGCCGAAGGAGGAAGATGTAGAGGATTGCCTCCACACCTCCCAGAATGCCCCTGCATCACCTTCACGGCAGATGATATGCAGGTTAAAGGGAAGCATGATCGACCCCTGTACTTCACAGGTATATTGGATCATCTGAGATCAACCGTATCCAGGTGGATCCAGGTTCCGCGTTGAGCATCATGCCTCGCCGGGTCATGCAACATCTCGGCATTCCTACCCATGTTTGAGCCCTACCCAGACGACTATCTATGGGTTCAATGCCAACCAGACCGTCAATGGGAAAAATCAAGCTCCGGTGTCAGATTGAAGCCTCAAGTCGGAAGTGACATGCTACATCATCGACGCCGATACTTCCTACAATCTATTGCTGGGACGACCGTGGATTCACCGCAACTCCATCGTTCCTTCCACTCTCCACCAAGTCATGAAATACATTGACGGAAGTGGAATGTGCAGACGTTGATCGCCGAAAGGTATCCGTTCAAAGGGGTCGAGAATTATTTCACCGACTCTTTGCTGTACCAAGATCTGGTGGAGACGGAATAAGCCCCACAACCAGAGGAGCCAGACTCTGGTAATGAGGCTGACACTGAGCTTGAGAAAGAAGAGTGTCTGTGGGAGTTAGAACACTTGTAACAGGCACTAATAAGCCGATGTCGATAATACCACCGATGATGTAGGCGGTTGGTATATTAATGAAGATTTAGATTTTGCGTATTTTTCTGTGTGTGCTTCTGATTCAATACCGTCAGATACTAGTACTGATATAGATGACGATCCCTGGTCGGCAGTAGATGCTTTGACATCGTTGCATGTACCAGTAAAGTCGTCTTTCGAGACATACAAAGACAATGGTAATGCACAAGAATCTATATTCATGGTTCCAGCCAGACGAAAAGGCCAAAAACCAATTCTTTTTGGGAGAATCTCGTCTGAGCCAATGCCCCGCGAAGATTCGGAAAGTGAGGAGGAATCCCCTCAGCTCAGTCATTATGAACCAAAAGCGCTCAAAATGATGAAGTGCATGGGGTACGATCTAACCAACAGACCCGGGTTGAACTTCGGCAAAGGAAGGAGAACGCTACTTCGATCCTTTGTACCGAAAGGAAAAGCACCCGATTATTATCATCGGACGCGCCGGGGGTGGGCTACGTATCAACTCCGGTCCCATCAGCCTCCGATCCTCAAGAATCGTCGAGCAACGATTACTCTTCAGACACATCATCTTGGGAGTCAGATGTCAGTGTCGGCAACATCTTCAGAGAACTTTCAGTGAACATGGTTTCAACAAGCCACCTGGAAGACGGAGAGATGAAGAAATGATCCAATCTGATACAGATCCTTGGATCAAACATTTAAATGCTCTTTGGGATACCCGCTTTGAACAGCGCGAGCCACCCACAGAAGACAAGGTTGTTCAGATCAACCTAGGAGATGAGGCTAACCCTAAGCCCATCTTCATAAGTGACGGCCTGTCACCTTCGGAGAAGAAGGATCTAATATCTCTTGTACAAGAGTATATAGACATCTTCGCCTGAAATTATGAGGACATGCCAGGACTTGATCCTCAAGTGGCCATGCACCGCCTCAACATCAGTCCGGACGTAAAGCCTGTCAAACAACAGCAGCGACAGTTTCGCCTAGAAATAATGGAGGCAATTCAATCAGAAGTTCGAAAACTTATTGATTCTGGCTTCATCAGGGAAGAACAACATCCCGACTGGGTAGCCAACATCGTCCCCGTCTCCAAGAAGAACGGGAAGATCCGGATCTGCATCGACTTCCGTGATCTAAACGAGGCTTGTCCCAAGGACGAATTCTCATTACCGATCACAGATGTCATGATTGGACAATACTTGTGGATTCGAACAAATGTCCTTTATGGACGGATTCTCAGGATACAATCAAATCAAAATGTATCCTGATGACGAAAAGCATACCTCCTTCAGAACACCTCTAGGGGTATATTGCTACACCGTCATGCCCTTCGGACTGAAAAATGCAGGGGCAACATACCAAAGGGCCATGAACGCCATTTTCCATCAGCAGATACGCAAAACGGTGGAATGTTATGTTGATGACATCGCGGTAAAAAGCCGCACTAAAGGTGATCACATAGCGGACCTGAAGGTGGTCTTCGACATCATGCGGGCTCATCAATTGAAGATGAATCCCACAAAGTCCTTCCTGGGGTGGCCAGTGGCAAATTCCTAGGATTTGTTGTAACTTCTACAGGAATCCATTTGGACCCGGAAAAGATCCGCGCTATCCAGGAGATGCAACCCCCGAGAAGCCTCAAGGAGCTCAGGGGATTACAAGGACGATTGGCGTACATCCGCAGGTTCATCTCAAACCTTTCCGGAAGATGCCAACCCTTCGCTAAGCTGATGAAGAAGGGTGTCTCATTCATTTGGGACGACGCTTGTCAACAAGCATTCGAGGAAATCAAGCAATACCTCACCCAACCACCAGTCCTTGCAGCTCCGGTATCCGGAAAGCCTTTCCTGGTATACGTCCGGGCAATGGATCATTCTTTAGGAGCTCTACTAGCTCAAAATGATGATCGAGGACAAGAGCAAGCAATCTACTATCTGAGTAGAACAATGATCGGAGCCGAACATCGGTATAACCCGATCGAGAAGGAATGTTTGGCACTGGTGTTCGCTATCCAGAAAATGCGACACTATCTGGTAGGCCAAACTATAAACGTCATATCAAAAGTCAACCCCCTGAGGTTACTTATGACTAAACCTTCATCGCTAAATGGCCGACTGGCAAAATGGGCCATATTGCTCTCCCAATATGAGATGCGCTTTTTACCACAAAAGGCCATTAAAAGACAAGCGGTGGCGGATTTCCTAGCTGAGCACCCAGATCCGAGGGCAGCCAAACTCTACGAGGATCTCCCAAATGAAGTTGCTGAAGTTGCCTGACTCAGACATCGTTCGAAAAGTCAAGTGTGGCAACTCTTCTTTGACGGTGCATCCAGAACAAGCCCAAAAGGACACATAGTAGCAGGGGTAGGAGTAGTACTCGTTTCCCACAGAACTATGTGATTCCTCGAGCTGTCTCGTTAACCGAGCCTTGCTCCAACAATGTAGCGGAGTACAACGCTCTTTTGATTGGGATGCAATTTGCCGATGAGATTGGCGTTAAAAATCTCGAGGCATACGGTGACTCTTAACTCATCGTCAGCCAGTTCGCGGGGGGAGTACGAAGTCAGACATGAAGACTTAGTACCTTACCACAACGCAACTATCCGCATGGCCGAGGGGTTTACAAGCTTCTACATCGACCATGTACCGCGCAGGCAAAATGCGCACGCAAATGCACTCGCATCCCTGGCTGCCTCCTTAGCTCTTCCAGCTGGAGCAATGGAGAAGATATTCGTCTACAGCCACGACCTGTACTGTCCGAGAGTCGGACTCGAAGACTACCCAAGATCAACGGGAGGTCGTCACCGCGAAGAAGCACTTGAAGCGTCAACCGGTCCAGAGCTTAGAGACTGACGATTCCCCTACATTGTTTTCGTCTTATATGGCATTCTGCCTGAAGACACCAGAGAGGCGGCTGCCATTCGAAGGAAAGCCCCCAAATTCTATTATAATGCGATTACGCGAACATTGTATCGTCGATCGCATGACGGGGTCTTACTCGTTGCCTCTCACCAAAAGAGGCACAAGGGGTATTGAAAGAGGCCCATGATGGTATGTGTGGAGCCCATCAACCTGGCCCAAAACTGGCACATCGACTCCAAAGATTGGGTTACTATTGGCCCAAGATGATTGCTGACGCCGTCACCTATGCTAAAAGGTGTCATGCTTGCCAAGTGCATGGGGATTTCATCCATCAAGCACCGGGATACCTCCACTCTACGACCTCTACTTGGCCATTTGAAATGTGGGGGATGGATGTGGTTGGCCATATTAGCCCACCATCATCAAAAGGACATCGGTTTATTTTGACAATAACGATTACTTCTCTAAATGGGCCGAAGCTGTTCCTTTGAAGGAGGTAAAATCATCTAACGTGATCAAGTTCGTGAAACATCACGTTATTTACCGTTTCGGTGTACCTCGACGAATTGTCCATGACAATGGACCCCAGTTCATTAGCCAGGCTTTCCAGAGATTCTGTGCCAAGTTCAGAATCCAGAGTGTGTCCTCAACGGCATACTATCCTGCCGCTAATGGCCTCGCAGAAGCTTTCAACAAGACTATTGGCAAGCTTCTCAAAAAGTTCGTCTCGAAAAGTCAACGAGACTGGGACGACAAGTTGGGTGAATGCTTGTGGGCTTACCGCACAACTGTGCGAACCCCAACTAAAGCTACGCCATTTTCTTTGGTATACGGGTGCGAAGCCGTCCTTCCACTCGAAATCCAAATTCCATCTCTACGCGTCGCCTTGACAGCGGAGATGACAACAGAGGAGAAGCATCAACAGCGACTCCAGGAATTGGAGGCCTTAGACGATAAGCGTCTGCAGGCCCAACAGCAAATCGAGCTCTACCAAGCTCGAATTACCAAAGCCTTCAACAAGAAAGTTAAAGTGCGAACTTTCAAGAAAGGCGACCTAGTCTTAGCCGTCAGAAGACCCATGGTGATGACGCACAAGACAAAAGGAAAATTCCAACCCAAATGGGAAGGACCATTTGTAGTAGAGTCAATCTACTCAAATGGATCGTATCGCCTCATAACTTCAAATGGCGATACACTCATGATGCCGATCAATGGCAGGTTCCTGAAGAAATACTATCCTTAGATGGTATTCTTCCGCTGATCAAGTTAAAAGTACACCTCTGATCAAAACAAGAAGAGCTTCTTCATTAATATCCAACGCCTCCGACGACTAAGGATAGAGGAAAATGTTGGCTTCCAAGCCCAACATAAGTCTTCGATAACTCATCATGCTGAGGGGAATAGCATGGCTAGCCCAACTCAAACGGTAGTTGGTAAAGGCACTTCAAACCCGTTGACAGCTGAGGGTTTGCTAAAAATCCTAAGGGACACGTTCCCATTTGATCCGACGCCTCCGACGGCTAAGGATAGAGGAAAATGTTGGCTTCCAAGCCCAACATAAGTCTTCGACAACTCATCATGCTGAGGGGAATAGCATGGCTAGCCCAACTCAAACGGTAGTTGGTAAAGGCACCTCAAATCTGTTGACAGCTGAGGGTTTGCTAAAAATCCTAAAGTGGACTTGGCTCCACTCTTTCCTCCAAAATCCCCTACCAATTCTCATCCACAGAATGGTAGGTATACAAAATACAACCATTACTAAGTTAACACTATACCTCTGGTAATGGAAACTTTTCAATATTCCTTGTCAAGTACAAATTTTGGTTTGTCAACTCTACACGGAGTATCAAATTTTCAAATTTGCCAAGTTAACACTACACCTCTGGCACTTCAAAATTTTCACTTGTCAATTCTCACCAATAGAATGACAGGTCCTCAAAATTGCTCTTATCATGAGGCAATCTTTGCCAAGTTAATATCACACCTCTGACAAATTACTGTTAAAGTTTAACACCACACCTCTAAACAGTAATCAAGTTTCTGCCAGGTTTAATATTACACCTCTGACAGTCACTTTTCTTCAGACTTCCATATCGAAGCTGAAATGGATGATGCTAAGTTAACACCACACCTCTAGCATCCAAGTCATTGCTAAGTTCAACAATACACCTATGGCTTTGACCTTTTCCTCGACTTCCTTATCCAAGCCGAGATGACCAATGCTAAGTTCAACATTACACCTCTAGCATTACCCTCACTGTCAAGTTAAACATTACACCTATGACAGTGACACTTCTGAGTTAAGTTAATATCACACCTCTGACCACATCCTTGTCAAGTTAACATTACACTTCTGACAAGACCACTTTCAACCCGTTAAGTTAATATCACACCTCTAACGGTAACAAACTTTCCTAAACCCCCACGAGTCTAGTCTCACTTGTTATTCTCTTCAACAGAATAACAAGTCTACCTAAAAACATTGTTAGGTTAATACTACACCATCAACAGTGTTTCCATCAAATCCCCAGTTGAGCTCAATCAAGTTAATCCCAAACACTTGATAAAAGTTCACCCTCCCTGGGGGTACCAATTCTACTTGTCACTTTCTCTTAAAAATGACAGGTCCATCAAAAATTTCATCTCTGTCAAGTTAATATTACACCTCTGACAGTATCGTGAGAGTTCCTGAAATAGGATCTTTCTCCACAAAGTTTGACTTATTAAAATTACCATCATAATTTTGACAAAGTCAAAGATTCTTTGCTTCTATGAGTCTAAGACAAAAAGTTCAAGACAACGAAAGAAGCACAAAGAAAAGTGTCACTTTTATTTATTTCCAAACATATGAAAGTGATACAAAACGCTCTCTTATACAATAAGATGGAGTGTTACAATAAAAACGCTCTCTTATACAATAAGATTGAGTGTTACAATTAAGGAGTACAAAGAAGTCCCTCTCTCTCTCAGAGGTTGCACTCACTCCTTAAAGCCGCGTCTGATTCCAAATGCGCGATGTTTTGTGGCTACAATAGAAGCTGGTTACACTACGATGCATGATGTAAACATCAAAAGAGCCCTAGCTGACTAAGCTAAGAGCAATGGTGTTCTTGAGGTCTGGTGGCAGCAGAAAGTCCTGCAACCCTTCGTTCATGAACATCTCTTTCCCCAGCAGACCATCCAGCAGACATGAGGAGTCCTCGATGTTACTTCTGGGGTGGGAGAGGAAGAGGATCCTATCTGCCACCTTATCCACCGTAGCCCCCTCGCCGCCATACTTACCCTGACCATCTCTTGCCAGCAGGCATGATTGGTGCAGTGGATCTGAAGAGACCTTGGCGAGGGTCGAGTCCTCGTCAGGGATATAATATATTCCCTTATGGACGACGAGGACCATAATATATTCCCTTGTGGACGAACATCGAACAAGGCCGCCGGCCGAAATATTCTTCCAGGGGCCCAGCGAACCTGAAAAAGGACAATCAAGCCTACCTGCAAGGAATAAACAAGGGGGTTAGAAAATCTGGAACTTAGTGTACTTCAACAAAAGAAAACTAAGTGACAGACGCGGCTATTGTCAAAGGCTGCAGACGCGGGAATGAGCCCACGCAGTCAATTAAAATACCGCGCCAACAGAGACAGACGCGAATCAGAACTGTGGAACACACAGGATTCAAACGCAGCCTCATCTTACGCCCGCGCCTAAAAGCACAAGACGCGAAAAACTTCAAACGCCGAAAACTGTCATCTCTCTGTTGAATAAACAGGAGTTGCAAGATTCGGGTCTGAAAATTTCAGCCCAATTTGGAATTCATCCAAGTCAATGGCCTTAAAACGCGAGCTTCATGAGCAAAGCCCGCGCCAAGTGCCAAGGATTTCAGCACTCGCGTCCAGAAGAGGAAGTTGGCGGCGCAAATTCCAGAAGGAATGCACCAACTCAGACTTCATGAGAAAACTCAGAACGGAGACATGAAAGCCTGGGTGGACTACAAGTATTATGGCAGATCAGGACGGCATACCCGCAGAGGCCTCCGTCAAGAGCAGATTTCTCTGCATCAGAACAGAGACATGAAAGGCGATCAAAGAGACGCTTCCGTTTGAAGAGACCAAACAGAAGCATGAAAGCTCTGGGTCATCTTCATCCACAGAGGCACCTTCATCCATGGAGGCAAACCTTTGATAGGGTCCTTGAAGGGAGAAGATGGAATCTTTCAGAAAAGGAGAAGGCAGAGTCCCTCAGAGTACTCGCTCTCAAACAGAGCACGGTCTAAGCAGCCGCTGTTAAAGGGAGAGGGTGCGTCCTATTTATAGGCAGCCCCTAATAACTGTCATTAATGGTGCGCTAATCGGAACCGTTGCCTTGGTGGCTGCACGACTGCCAATGAGAGACTGACGCGTGGAGCGTCGCTTTGGGAACCGTCGCAGACACTGGTCTCCAACCGCCAGCGCCGGTTTTGCATTAAAGCGCATTAATGTCTAAGTTCAATAAAGAACCGACGCGTGGACAACTGCTTCGGGAAACAACGGATGACCCGGTTTCCCAATCGTCAGTGAAGATTTGACGTTCAAAGATCTCCTAAAATCTTTTAAGTCAGGCTGCATTAAACGCAGATAGGAAAGTCGCGTCCAAAGAACCGCGTCTCCTTTCTCAGATTGAAAGACATCCACCCGCGTTCCAGAAGAATGTCTGCGTCGCGTCCCTTCAGCAAACAATGCTGCGTCCCTCGCGTCTGCCTCATGGAAGATCGGGCGCGTTTCCATTGCCAAAGGACGCACCCTACAGAAGTCGCGTCTTTAAAGCAGTACCATCTCGGCTTTTCGAAAAGAACCTGCGTTCGGCCTCCTGCTTCTGCAAAATCAGTGCAACAGTACACTAACGCAAGCAGACGACCAACCACTCCTGGCTTAAAGCACACCCGTGACAGACTAAAAGCAATTGGGGAGGTTTAGACTGTGCATCTAGACACTCAACATGATCAACTCTGGTGGCTTCAAAGAGTTCAAACAGTACACTCACGAAGACCAACTCCAGATAAAATCAAACCCGGAGCACTAACAGTCCAGTCATGAAAGCAAATATGGCTAAAATCCAAAGTATTTCGAAATCCGTCCCAGTTAACTGCGGAATATCGAAAACTTTGGAGGGAGTTCTGTAGGCTGTCCAAAAGTTACTGGAGGACAAGCCATTAAAAAGCAAAGTTTCAAGCTCTAGACGCGAGGGACTATCACCCGCGTCTCAGCATCAAGGCGCGGGGCTCGACACCCGCGTCTCAGCATCAAGGCGCGTTGGCTCGACACCCGCGTCTCAGCATCAAGGCGCGTTGGCTCGACACCCGCGTCTCAGCATCAAGGCGCGTCGGCCTGACACCCGCGTCTCAGCCTCAAGACGCAAAGGTCTAAAACCCGCGTCTCAGTTATAACCGCCTTGGTTAAGGGACCAATCACTGCCTACACGTAAGGGAAATCAGCCCCCATCGTGGCGTGTCTTTAGCAGGCACGTGGGTTAGTTACCGCCCATGTAGCGGGGAAGTTGGCCCTCATTGTGGAGTGTTTTTAGGGGGCACGTTCACCCCTGGGACCTCTATAAATAGCCTCGTTTGCTATGAGGATCGGCAATCTGAAGGCGACCGGCAATCACACGCACGGAGGGAGGAGATCAGAGAATCAATCGGACGAAGAGAGACAGAGGGCGACATAGAGAGAAAAGAAGCAGATCAACTCTTCAGCAAGTTCGCTGTGTACGAGCTAGCTTTCGCCTACCTTCTCTTTTAGAGTTTTGGTAGACAGAGCTGTGTCACTCTTTCTACCGGCCGAAGAGGAGATCCCTGAAGGACGGTCATCTGGTCAACGGAGAACAAGATTCACTCTCCACCGCCACACGAAGAACCCAGCATTAAACAAAGGGGGATCAAGATTCAACATCCTCCCTCCCTTGTAACCGGAAGGAACAGTTTTTGTTGTAATCCTTTTCATTTGATTCAAGGAAAACTTTTACTGCAATTCTTGTCTTCTCCTTTTCCGGGTCATACATGTAGTAACAGAGAGAGTGAATACTGATGAGTCCGAGTCTGATCCATTTGCCTGTGAGGTACTGCTTTGAGTACTGACCACTTTTACAAGATTTGCCTCAGTCTTAGGCTCCACCTTCTTACCTTTGGCCTTCGGGCATTCAGCTTTCCAGTGTCCTAGTTCCTTGCACATGGTACACTGATTCTTCTTCAGATTTCTGAAGCCTGATCTAGACTTTGATCTCCCCCGATTATCTCTTCCCTTCCTATTGAAACTTCTGCCTCTTACCTTCAATGCCTCTTCTGTTGTGCTTCCCGAAGAAGACTGTCGGTCCTGTCTCCTTACTTTATAACTCACAAGTGCAGCAGACACCTCATCGTCGTTAAGGGATTGTCTCCCATTTAGAAAAGTAAGAGTAAAGGCTTCATACTCTTCCCTAGGAAGAGAGTTCAAAAGAATTACCGCCTTATCCTCTTCACTAGTCTCCACATCCACATTAACTAGATCTGTAAGAAGCTTCGCGTAGCGGTTCAAGTATTCATTGATGGAGCATCCTCTTTGCATCTGAAACCCATAGAGCTTGCTCTTCAACTGCAATCGCGATTCTATGCTCTTCGTCAGATACTTCCTTTCTAAGATCTCCCACAGCTGCCTCGCAGATGTCTCATGCAACACCTGATACTTGATGTCTTGTGTCAGACAAGACCTGATCAAGCCACACGCCGAACGGTTCATCTTGTCCCAATCTTCTTTCATCGTTGATGCGCGCTTCTTCTCCAACCGTAGAGTGTCTTCGAGGTTTGATGCCGTCAGCGCATCCATAACCTCATACCTCCACATACCAAAGTTGTTCATCCCGTTGAACTTCACCACATCAATCCTTAGATGTGGATACATGAATTTCACCGATGTGCTTTCTCCAGCCATCTTCTCAACTAATTCCTCAAAGCAATGTGGAAACAAACGGAGTTAGATAAAATAAACTAGATAAAGATCAGATCTTTACCTCCACGCGAAACCCTCGAAGAGTTTCTGAAGCAATCTACTCCACCAACTTGATTCCTCAAGCAATCTTCACACGCTGTTCTGAGATCGACACACGATCCCACAAATAGTCCCAACTCTGATCCGAGATCGACACACAATCTCCGCCAATCAGCAACAGATGCCCTTGAATCAACAGATGATCCCACGTCGAACCTGGGATGCTCTGATATCACTTGTTGTGCCCCCCAGACACCACTCGTTGTGCGCAGTGGTTCGCGGAAGAAGAGACACAACAACCACCACTTGATCTTGAGGAATCCGCCCTCCTGGCGGAGACTAGATTCAGCCGAAAAAACAATCAACGCAGTAGGAACAACCACCAATAGAGAAAAGCAATCAACATACAAATTTAACGAGGTTCGACCAACGTGCCTACGTTCTCGGGGCAAGGGAGTGAGAGATTTTATTGATTCAACAATCAATATAACTATTACAAGAGGGAGCACTTGAGGGAGGCAAGAGATTCTTGTTCTTCTCTCAGTGATACAATACATGAGGCCTCTGCCTCTATTTATAGCCACAGAGTCCCTGAATTTATGAAAACCCAGGTTGGATTCAATCCCAATCAGAAAAGGAATTCGATTCTAAAAGGAAATTCCAGCCGCGTCCGTCGGTCGACCGACCTATGTCACGGTCGACCGGTCCGGTCGACCGCGCCTTCCCGAGAGCGAGGCCACTTCAGTCGGTCGACCGGGGCCGGTCGACCGCTCCAACCTGTGCACGCCCGTGCACACCGGTCGACCGGGCCGGTCGACCGGCCTCCTCCACCAGTCGACCGGGACATCGACCGGGAGCACAAATTGCCTGCTCCATGTGCGTTCCTTATTCCTTTGTCGTCCGATCTCTGCGCTATCTTCTTCCATCTCCTCCATCTCCTCTATCTCCTCTCTCCCAACATCTCCTTCATGTATATTCCTCTCTATCTCTTAACTTCCCCCTTCCATGACAAGTATAGTCTCGAGGTCAAATTCTAACTGTACTATGATATATATCCCCATGGTTACAAATGCTAATGTGATTCTCATTTAGGTCTCCTCTTTACTTCCATTCATCCCCTACTCTAGTCATCATGATCCTCCTCCATCCGATTCGATCATGAAGGTTTTCTTCCTTTAATTGCACTCTTAACTTCTGGCGAGATGCTCCTGTGATATTGTTCGTACTACTAGAGATGTCGTCAACATGTGTTTTCTCTATTGTAAACATGCTTATAGTAATACCTCTCTCCATGATCTCCTGGTGGATGGATGGTATCATGTATGTTATTGTGTGTCTTTTTGTGTTTCTTCTATGTATTTGATATAATTTTATATGAACTCGATTTTCGATCAAAGGCTGGGGATATCAATTCCGCTTGGTTCATAAAATCCCAACCAAGGACACAATAATGCTATCCCTATCAACTACCATTATCAGCCAACTACCAATCTTTCTTTGTATATGCCATTTTACATTATCAGAATTTGAGAGGAAATGATCTGAGAGTTGTTGAGTCCTCTTTCTATACTCGTATTTGTAGGCAAATAAAATTGCAACTTATAATATAAGTAGAACTCCTAATAACATATATCAATATGACTCCTAATTAAATAACTACAATATAATTTCTAATTAGATAACTAACTAATCATATAGTTTAACACTCCCCTTTGAACTAGAGCATAGATATGTATCTTGCCAGCTTATAACAAAGACTAGAACAAAGACTACCTAAATAAAGCTTTTCTAAATAAAAAACTAAGAAACAAATAACATTGTAACAAATACTGAACATTAATGTCGATGTCGATGTTGCAAATCAAGATAAGTCGAATCTGAGTCGAACCAAGCAATTGTGAGAAGATTATATGAAAAGTCAAATATCTATCTTTTTTGATAATGTTAGGATTTTAAAGATTCTCAAACTCAGGAGGATAGATGATTTTGAAAGATCCTCAACTCAATAGAATATGAGGTTTTGAGAGATCTTCAAACTCAATAGAAGGTGAGGTTTTCAGAGACCCTCAAACTTAGTAAATGAGAAACTTCTTTTGAGTATACTCAACGTTATCAGTGCTTTGTAGAAAACTGAGTTTTTATTTTAATAATAAAATTTTTGATAACGTAAAAAACCTAAGTCCTTGCAAAAACAGCCATGCCATTCCAAAAAATACCAAAAACAGACATAGAAGTAATACAACATGATCCCCAGACATCAGAATGGACCAGTCCAAAAAGAGAATTACTCCTATTATTGACACGACTAAGGTAGCAAGCACGGTATGCTTTTCTATCTAACAAGATTCGCAATCTAAAAGAGTAATAGAGGACTTGATAGGGAATACATGATGCAACTTTACAAAGAAGGATGCTCTAACTTATAATGTCGTTGCAGTGGAGTATCAGTAGGAGAAATAACAGGTAGACTATAGTGGAGTGTACCAGCATTCAAGTAATAGAGACTATCATATTCACCATTTGAATCAATCCTCATCCTAGTGTGCAATTCTTGAAACACACAATGAAAAAGGTAAAATATAGCACAATAATTTTTTTTAGTAAGTTTGCTCATAAATAGTAGACTGATAAGAAATTTAAGAACAAATAAGATATAGTTTAGTAATAGAGAAAAGGTAGAATGAACAACTCTTTTTCTACGAACAGTGGAAGAGGTACCATCAACAATATCAACAGGATGAGTATTATCTTTTGAAGAAAGAGAGTGGAAAATTTCTTCGATACTGTTATACGAGTGAAAGCTCTTGAATCTAAAACCTAAGATTTATCAGTGGAAATAGTAAATGCATTCATTATTAAAGTAGACCCATGCATGGTACTATTAACTGAATAAGATGTCTGAGCAGTCTGAAGCTGAAAGAAATGATCATAGTCTGCCTGGGAGATCTGCAGAGCGATAGCATCAATGGAGGAGATAACAGCTGAAGTGGCATAGATGTAGAATCAGCAACCTGAGCTCCCTCATGTTTATCAAACTTGTCCCAACACTTATCTGATGTATGATTGTTTTTATCACAGTGAGCACAATGCCATGAACCTTATCTCCATGTCCACTTCCTGATAAACCTACTTTTTCTGTGATGTATGATTGTATTCTGATAAATTTACCTTTTCTATTATTCCTCGTACATTTGGTTCTACTTGTTTTGTTCAAAATTATCAGAATATGATTGGCCCTGATATGGTATTAGAGCACCAGTCAGATAGAGAGAGCGATCTTTCTGTTGCAGTCTCATAAAGATCAACAACACAATAAATATTCTGCTCATTGAAATGCATCTCCTTCAGAGTATGACAAAGAGATATGTGATACTCTGAAGGAGATGTATTCTAACGAGTAGAATATTTCTCGTTGCTGATCTATATGAGAAGTTATTCTTAAAAGTGCACCTAGAGGGGGTGAATAGGTGTACTAGGTAATTTAAGACAAAAGATGCGGAATGAAAAACTTAATTGCAAGCACAGTATGTGGAATCAAGAGTTAGCCTGAATTCTTCGTGAAGGGCTCTGAAACTACTCCTCTATATTCCTCTAGGCTAAGAGTTGAGATGTTATTATAAACTCTTGGTTCAACACAAGTGCGAGCACACACAAACAATATCTAACATGTATACAATATGAACAATGTAAAATAATGTAAGATATAAAGAGAGATAGAGTTGAGAGATAGTGGATCAAACGCAAACATAAAGATATGTTTTGAGGTTCGAGCCACTGCTCTACGTCCCCACCTTCACACATAAGGATTTTCACTATGTCTACACAGGACCTTCCACAAAGGGACCTCCACCGAGGTATTATAATCCACACTAGGAGTTCACAACTCCTCTCTCAAATACAAACACCTCTACATAAGAGGGAAGGCACAAAGCCAGGCACAAAGTAAAGAAGAAAATACAACTTAGTGAACCAATGATCATAAACTCTCTCTTGGTAATCATGAAAGATCACAAACAATTTTTCTCACAAAACAAAGATCTTAAAGATAGATTTTGAATTGATTGCTCAAGTGTGAGAAAAACAAAATATTTTGGAAAAAATAACAAAGAAAAAATTTGGAAAAACTCTAGATAAGATATAAAATTTTTGACAAGAACTAGAATACCAAAACTTATTTTCTTTTAATTTTCCCAAAAACTTTGAAACAAATAAAGATAGGGAGATTAAAGCTCTAAAACTTACTTTGAAAACTTACTGAAAATACTAGAGAAGTAAGAAAATTTTGCTCTCAAAAATCTTAGTTAAAACTGGCAAAGAGAACCCATATTTATGGGGTCTCAAAATTATAGTCGTTGGGATCCAGAACAGGCCCAGAATGGCCTGTCGGTCGACCGCCCGGTCGACCGGCCAACGGTCAGATTTCTGATCGTTGGGGCTGTCGGTCGACCGGGCGGTCGACCCCCCAAGGCAAATTACCTGTCGGTTGAACGCCCGGTCGACTAGGGCCAGATTCAGAGGGTGAACTCTCTGGTCGGTCGACCAGGGTCATTTTCAAAGAGCAGACTCTCTGAAACGGTTAACCACTCAGTCGACCGCTAAAGCCTATGCACTTCTGTGCACGTCGGTCGACCGTTAGCAGCCCACAGCCAGGTTATGGGGTTTGAAATGCTGGCTTTTAAATACCTATAAAATCTCATAAAATCACATAAAATTCACAAAAATAAGTTCTTATAAATATTTGAAGAACAAATATGTGTGACTAAAGTTCAACACATATTTCAAACAATTTGAACTATTTTTGTGGTATAGAAATTTAGCTTTAAACCAAAAACAGTATTTTTTAAAACTTGAATTTTGAAATGAAAATCTGTTTTCTCCAAAACTTATATAAATATAAAAACATGATATTTAAACTCAATTTGAAGCATAGAGTGTATGGATAGAGTCCAATCTATATAAAAATATATACATATGTTTTTGACAATAAATCCAAAACTAAGTTTTGTTAAAAGCAAAACTTGAAATCATGAACTAGATATGCATCAAGTAAGTTTCTAAATATTATGAACCAAATAATGTATATGAATGAATCTACTATACGTATAAACTATGTAAACTTAATCTATTCATAAAACCAAAGGATATGTTCTAGAAAATTCAAAACGGTTAAACTGAAACAAAAACTATTGAACTTGTGTGTGCGAAGTTGAGTATATCAATACTGGTTTATTCTTACACAAGATCTAAACTCTTAACTAAAACAAACCGAAGTCTTCTTGTCGATCTCTATCTTCAAGACGACTCGATCCAAACACGATCCAAAGAGCTTGACTCTAACCGAGTGCTAGATACAATCTTGACGCGCGAGCTCTTGAATCTACATATGTTAGCTCCAAAATTTTACTTTGAATTCTTTGTTGAAACTAATCACCGACTAAAATCTGATCAATATCTAAAATTTATTAAACACAAGATCATTAGTAAACTAACCTTCATAAGTTAGTCATCATCAAAACTAAAGTGAAAGGCCTCTACGCTAACAATCTCCCACTTTTTATGATGACAAAACTTATAATGTTATATATGCATTTATTAAGAATAGGCTTCATAGAAGCTCTCCCTGAACTCAGCATATGAATAAAACGATAAAGATATGTGATGTAGCTCAAGATACCAAATAAAAACAAGATATATATGTATAAACACTAAATAAAATATGCAATATATAATTCCAAATTCTTCTCCCCTTTTTGTCAATCATCAACAAAGGGGTGAAGACAAACAAATAATACTCATAAATATATTTTAAAACTAAAATTTGATACTAATAAAAGCAATCAATTGAAAGAGCATTCTTTTTATCAAATGAAAATTAAACATTCTTTTTACCAATTAAAAGGAAACAATCTTTATATGAATTGATACCAATAGAAAGACACGATATCAATTGAAAGTAAAAACCAATAGTTTTAGGTAAACACTATAAGCATTTTGTAATAAAGATGCCAAATTGAAAATAATATCAATTTAAGATTATTGATACCAATATTGAAAATATTAGCATATACCAAAGTAAAGTATTTTTCATCATAAAAAGTGAGAGTAAGATACCAATTGAAAGATAAAACAAAAATTTTTCTCCCCCTTTATGAAATACCAATAAAAAATAATGCATAAGCTTGTATAAGATACCAATTGAAAAACAATTGACATTAAGAACTAAATCAAGCTTAGCAAGAAATAATTTGTGCTTTAAACATGTATGTCAATGTAAAATAAGTACAATCAAAATCATATATATGTATCAGAGCAATATAATATCAATTTAGATATGATCTATACATATATAGAAAATATGAGTATACAAAATGAATTTTCATTTAAAATCATGTACAACTTTTAACTTCCTCCTTATTCATGCACATGTTTAAAAGATATTCAATAAGGGTACATAATGCATGGTTGCCCATCCAACCGCCCTTCGGTTGGTAGGGATTTTCAAAAAAAATATGATTTGAAAATATTTAGTATAATTTGAAAACTCTACCAAATGAAGAATAATGAAGCTAGTTTTATGATAATTTTGAAAAACTAGTATGAAGTCCTTCAAGTAAGGAATAAAACAAATATATATTCCATAATATATGAAAACTACACGAGAATCGGCACTCAAAAAATGATAAAGCTCATATAGGCTCATGAGTCAAAACATGAGTAAATAAAAGATATATAGAGTGTACAAAAATTATGTAATCAACAAAGTCATAGAAATGAGGCATTGAAGCTCAATTGAAATTTCTTAAAAAAATAACCAAACTTCAAAAACTAAACAAGCTTCAAGGTATATGTATGTTTTGTCGAAACTAAAAGTATACATGTATATTCAAACATAAATGAGTCCATAATAAAATTTTGCATGAAGGCAAATGACTTTAGGATAGACATGTATATCTATTAATTTTAGACAAAATTAACATATACATGAACCTAAACACATTTTAATAAAAAACATGTACAAAAATAGGAAAAACAAGTAAAAAATGCAAGAATCATCAAAACAAGGTTATACAAGTACATCTAATGGGTATAAATGAGTAATAAAGTACAAACATATAATAATAATTAAATGTGGCTCACTAGTTGTACAAGTATAAATACAAGTTTTAATAAAAGTTACATCTAAACATGTAATCAAAACATGAGGCATAAAACATAAACAAAAATGATCATTAGGTTAAATGCACATATTTTAGAATTAGGATATACACAATAGCTAAACTAAAGTGAGAATATAAAAATATATGTCTATATAAATATGGGTGTATCTCAAAGGCTATCTATGTATATCACATGTCTATTAACATTACATTTAACATAATGAACATTGAAAACATGACATGCTAAAAATATCAATACAAATGCATGTAAACAAAAATAAGAGTAACAGATAGTTACCAAATCGAGTGAACTAATCCTATGTCTCCAAAGCAGGGTGGTCCTCCTAGCTAAACTTTCCTTGAAAGTGATGCATCCATAAAATGATCTTTTAGCTCAGATCGCATCCACCATCAAGGCACTGATATCTTCACGTCAAGTGAAAGCCAACACCTACATCAAATACAATAAGGGTGGATTTTGATACATATATCTTTTTGGGTTCATGGGGGTTAACACCTTTCCTAACAAAAACAAACTTATTTGTAAATTTTGAAACATTTATTCTATCATAACAAAATTTTGCAAGGTGGCCTGTACGTCCACAATGTGTACAAGTGTACACATGAGCATACATGGTGTCATATGTGTGATCATAAGAAGCATGTGTATGTCATGATTTGTGTGCATACATATGAGGAGCATATTTCTTGTGAAACATGAATTCTAACCGTGTGTGGTTCATGACACAATGGTGTAGGCTGTCTAAAAATCACCAAGACAAGCCACCAAAACGCAGAGATCCAAGATCCAGGCGCAAGGCTAAATGTGACAATCAAGACGCGAAAGTCCAAACCCGCGTCTCAGCATCAAGGCGCGTTGGCTCAACGCCCGAGTCTCAGCATCAAGGCGCGTTGGCTCAACGCCCGCGTCTCAGCATCAAGGCGCGTTGGCTCAAAACCCGCGTCTCAGCATCAAGGCGCGTTGGCTCAACGCCCGCGTCTCAGCAATAAGGTGCCCGCACCTTGGTTGTAACCACCCCGATTATGGCGCCATCCACCGCCCATGTAGCGGGAAAGTTGGCCCTCATCGTGGAGCACTTTTAGGGGGCACGATCACCCCCTAAAAACCCTATAAATAGTCCCGTCACTATTGAAGGGGGGGATTTTCGAAAGAAAAAAGGAGAGATCATCAACAGAGAGAGAGAGCTCGACTCTTCAAGCCAGCTTGCTGCGTACAAGTTGCTCTTCGCCTACCTTCTCTTTTAGAGTTTTGGTGGACGGGGCTGAGTTACTCCCTCTACCTACCAAGGAGAAGATCCCTCGACGGTACTGACGGTCATCTGGTCAACGGAGAACAAGATTCACTCTCCACCGCCACACGAAGAACCCAGCACTAAACAAAGGGGGAATTCAAGATTCAATATTCTCCCTCCCTTGTAACCGGAAGATTAGCCTGTTGTAATTTTTCATCTGATTCAAGGAAAAGTTGCTCCAGTCCGCTTTTACAGTTTTCCGCGTCCAACAAGAGATGGCGACTCCGCTGGGGACTACGTTTGTCACTGACGAACAAGCCGTGGCAGGATGATCTCCTCCGTAAGGGGAAGATGGTCGAATCACTCGTCGTCGAGTTCGACCAGGCGAAGTATGAAGAGTTTCTCTCTTCTGGCTCCAAGAGCCCAAAGACCCGCGTCTGTCGCAGGGTCTCGGCGGGGAATGGCCCCGAAGCCCGACCTGAAGCTCTCTTGGGCGCCGCTGTTGTTGCCCACTGTGCCCAGCAAAGTTCACGCGTCAACGCCTCTCAGAAGGCCCGCGCGATCCCAAGCACAGTTGCTGTTGCGACCAACTCCGGCGCACAGAAAACCCGTGTCAACGTCTCTCAGGAGACCCGCGTGGTTAAACTCCATGATGTTCGACATCAGGATGTTGTTGGTTTCTCTCCACCTCCTCGACGCAACCGGAATGCTGAGCGTCGACAGAGGAGACGCGCGCATCAACTGCAAGTTGGAACCGTTGGTTGTCCAACTGAAGCTGGACGCGACGTACAGTCTCGCGCCTTGCCCGCGTCACGTCCAGTACGTGAAATCCGCGTTTGGCGGCCCAAGCGCGCAACTCCTCAAGTTGAGTCCTCTGAAGACCAACTTACCAAGCATCGAGACGAAGCTTCTACGTCTCGTCCAACGCAAGAAGCACGCGCCCACAGGCGTGGGGCCCTGCAGCCCACTCTCTCTCGCGCGCCTCTACCCGGACGCACCAAACAGCAACGCGAGACCCGCGTCTCATCTCAACAGAGACGCCGGACGCGCGTTCCACAGCCGAGACGCAGAAACCGCGTCTCTGAAGTCTGCGTCCAGACTGCACAGCGCATGGATGCCTCCCGTCTTCGACGTTGCGAGGCTAATCTTTTCAATCCCCCTCCTATGGATTTGAGGGATTATTTGACGAAGAAAAGAAGTGCCAATCAGGTCACTTCATCATGCTGCTGCCAATGGCTCATCTCCATGCTCTCAGAGTGCCGTTGCGAATCAGGCGTACACCAGCAGTCTTTGGTCAGACAGCTGACTCTGATTCCTCCGTCAGCTAAAAGAAGATGCTCCCACAGAAGGAGAACCTTCTCTGACGTTGAGTACTCCGAGCTCACTGCAAATATGACAAGCAGGAGCAAGGGAAAACAAATTGCAGTCGGCTCAGATGACTCCGAGTCTGACTCTGAACCGGAAGGGGTGTATCGACACACTCGCACCCAGACGGGGGCCATTCCCCCAATTGACTATAATGCCTTAGCCCACGGCGTCAGAGTGAATGATTTCCACTCCGCCGTAGTGGAATCAGGGGCTTCGAACTCTTCCGTCGAGAAGGAGACCTCTGCCTACATGACAGGCACTCCTGAGGAGACGACAAGACGTATAGAGCAGGTCCAGAAAGCACAAATGGACATGATTATTTCTCAGCAGGCGTCGATTGACTCCCTCAAGCAGGCGATTGCACAACTGCTGGAAGACAGGAGGAAATCTCCTCCTAGGAGGTCAAAGGGCAAAGGGAGAAAGGGAGGAAGCTCATCTTCTGAACCTTCTGAAGAGAGGCAGCAATCTACCTCCAGTTCGTCCAAACCCTCGTCGCAAGTAAAAGGCGACCAAGACCCAGGGAAAACTCATGCTAAAAGGATGAGTCAATTGGAGGAACGCCTCAATGCCCTTGCCAGTCGCAAAGACCTCCAAGAAGTTGGAGTGGTACGGCCCTATCCAGCTGAGTGGGATCTAGTCCCGTACCCTCCTAAGTTCAAGGCTCCAACCCTCCAAGCCTTCGATGGGAAGGGGTCCCCTAATCAGCACATCTACTACTTCAAATCCCAAACCGGGAATGTAGTAGATAATGACGCCATCCTGGCGCGACTATTCATCGGCACCTGAAAGGGTTGGCCTTTGAGTGGTTCATGAAACTCCCGGAAGGTTCTATCAAGAACTGGGGCGACTTGGAGAAGCTGTTCTTAACACGCTTCTTCGAAGATGACTCCGAGGTCACAATGCCCACCCTGTTAGCTACGAGATAGCGAAAGGGAGAGTCCGTCAAATCTTTCGTGGAGAGATTTCGGAACGTGGCACTCCGGTGTCCAAGCGGTATGACCCAGGCCACCCTGGTGGAAACGTGCCGCCACAACCTCCAAACCTCACTCCTTACTCAAATAGGAGTTGCTGAAAGCCGCACCTGGAAACAATTAGTCCAACAAGGTGAACAGGCTGAGGAGATTCTTGCCCGCGTCAGGACAGAAGAAGGCAAGCCTAGGCCGGAAAGGTCAACTAGGCGAGCGCCAGACACCTCCCTCCAGACGAAGCGGAAGGATAATTTGGCGACGGAGACCAAATCTCCCACCAAACCTCAACCAGCCAAGGCGAGTGGCTCTTCAAGCCAACCCCGCGCCAACAAGCAGTATTCCTTCAAGGAGGAACATGTAGATTCGCTCTTCAAGCTACTCAACAAGAGCAACCGACTGAAGCTCCCTGAAATTAGGCGCCCGGAGGAAGTCGGCAAGACCGACAACCCCAACTACTGCATGTATCACAGGATGTTGGGACATCCTACCAAAAGCTGCTACATCTTCAAGGATGTCCTTCAAGCTCTGATTGACGCGGAAGTGTTAAAACTCCGACCAGAGCAGAAGAAGGTGACGGCCAATGTGACGTCAGCTCTCCAGTTCGGAAGACAACCCCCAACGCCTGCGGGGGTGATCCCTATTCCAAGAGGAGAACTGAGAATAGTCAACACAGACCCTCACCAGCAGCAGGAGAAGGGCTTGGTACCCGTCCCTACGCCTCAAGGGGAAATTATGTGGGTCCACCCTGACCTAGCGGACAGCCAGCAGTGGACTACTGTAACCAACAGGAAGTCCAAAGGCAAGGCAAAAGCTTCGTCCTGCCATGTGGTATGTGCTTCCTCCCGAGAAGCAGAGGATGATGTTCCCTCACTGACTGATTCAGAAGAGGAAACAATAGTCTTGGCCGCAGAGCCCAACCAACCAATTACGGGGACTCGTTCAGGACAGCCCTACTTGAAGCAGTACGGCGAAGTGGCGGCAAACCCTCCACAACCGGCTGCAGAGCCAACTAGGCCCTCCACGAAGCCACCAGTGGAGAAACAAAAAGAGACTCGATTCTCTCGAGCTCTTCAAAAGGGTATAGCGGAGGGATCCACAACGCCTTACCGCTTTGATGTCCTGGCTCAATTGGCCAACATCCCGGCGCGGATCACCCTGTATGAGCTTCTAAGACTATCAAAGTCGACCAGGGAGGCTCTACAAGAAGCGCTGGCAAACGCTGAGGTCTTTATGACCCAGGTGCCGAAGAAGGAAGAGGTAGAGAATTGTCTCCACACCTCTCAGAATGCTCCCTGCATTACCTTCACGGCAGATGATATGCAGGTCAAAGGGAAGCATGATCGACCCCTGTACTTCACAGGTTATATCGGATCATCTGAGGTGAACCGCATTCAGGTAGATCCAGGGTCCGCATTGAGCATCATGCCTCGCCGAGTCATGCAACACCTCGGCATCCCTACTCACCGTCTGAGCCCTACACAGACGACCATCTACGGGTTCAATGCCAATGGCACCCGTCCGATGGGGAAGATCAAGCTCAAGTGCCAGATTGGAAGCCTCAAGTCGGAGGTGACATGCTACGTCATCGATGCCGACACTTCCTACAATCTACTGCTGGGACGACCATGGATTCACCGCAACTCCATCGTTCCCTCCACTCTTCACCAAGTCATGAAATACATTGACGCGAGTGGGAAGGTGCAAACGCTGGTTGCCGAAAGGTATCCGTTTAAGGGAGTCGAAAATTATTTCACGGACTCCCTCCTATATCAGGATCCGGTGGATGAAACCCCGCAACTGGAAGTGCCAGACCCTGGTAATGAGGCTGACACTGAGCCCGAGCAAGAAGAGTGCCCGTGGAAGTTGGAACCACTTGTAAAGAGCACTAATAAGCTCGATGTTGATAATACCACCGACGATGCAGTCGGTTGGTATATTAATGAGAATTTAGACTTTGAGTATTTTTCTGCGTGTGCATCCGATTCAATACCGTCGGATACTAGTACCGACGTAGACGATGACATCTGGTCGGCAATAGATGCTTTGACATCATTGCATGTACCAGTAAAATCATCTTTCGGGACATACCAGGATAATGGTAATGCGCAGGAATCTATATTCATGGTTCCGACAAGACGGAAAGGCCAAAAACTAATTCTCTTTGGGCGAATCTCATCTGAGCCAATGCCCCGCGAAGACTCGGAAAGCGAAGAGGAATCCCCTCAGCTCAGTCATTATGAACCAAAAGCGCTCAAAATGATGAAGTGCATGGGGTATGATCTAACCAACAGACCCGGGTTGAACTTTGGCAAAGGAAGGAGAACGCTACTTCGACCCTTTGTGCCGAAAGGGAAGGCCCCGATTATTATCATCGGACGCGCCGGGGGTTGGGCTATGTATCGACTCCGGTCCCATCAGCCTCGTATTCTCAAGAATTGTCGAGCAACGATTACTCTTCAGACACATCATCTTGGGAGTCAGATGTCAGTGTCGGCAACATCTTCAAGGAACTTTCAGTGAACATGGTTTCGACAAGCCACCTGGAAGATGGAAATGAAGAAATGATCCAATCTGATACAGATCCATGGATCAAACATTTAAATGCTCTTTGGGATACCCGCTTTGAACAGCGTGAGCCACCCACAGAAGACAAGGTTGTTCAGATCAACCTAGGAGATGAGGCCAACCCCAAGCCCATCTTCATAAGTGACAGCCTGTCACCATCGGAGAAGAAGGATCTAATATCTCTTGTACAAGATTATATAGACGTCTTCGCCTGGAATTATGAGGACATGCCAGGACTTGATCCTCAAGTGGCCATGCACCGCCTCAACATCAATCCGGACGTAAAACCTGTCAAACAACAGCAGCGACGGTTTCGCCCAGAAATAATGGAGGCAGTTCAATCAGAAGTCAGAAAACTTATTGATTCTGGCTTCATCAGGGAAGAACAGCATCCCGACTGGGTAGCCAACATCGTCCCCGTCTCCAAGAAGAACGGGAAGATCCGGATCTGCATCGACTTCCGCGACCTAAACGAGGCCTGCCCCAAGGACGAATTCCCATTGCCGATCACAGATGTCATGATTGACAATACTTGTGGATTCGAACGAATGTCCTTCATGGACGGATTCTCAGGATACAATCAAATCAAAATGTATCCTGATGACGAAAAGCATACCTCCTTCAGAACACCTCTAGGAGTGTATTGCTACACCGTCATGCCCTTCGGACTGAAGAATGCAGGGGCAACATATCAAAGGGCCATGAATGCCATTTTCCATCAGCAAATACGCAAAACGGTGGAATGTTATGTTGATGACATCGCGGTAAAAAGCCGCACTAAAGGTGATCACGTAGCGGACCTGAAGGTAGTCTTCGACATCATGCGGGCTCATCAATTGAAGATGAATCCCACGAAGTCCTTCCTGGGGGTGGCCAGTGGCAAATTCTTAGGATTTGTTGTAACCTCCACCGGAATCCACTTGGACCCGGAAAAGATCCGCGCTATCCAGGAGATGCAACCCCCGAAAAGCCTCAAGGAGCTCAGGGGATTACAAGGACGATTGGCGTACATCCGCAGGTTCATCTCAAACCTTTCCGGAAGATGCCAACCCTTCTCTAAGCTGATGAAGAAGGGTGTCTCATTCATTTGGGATGACGCTTGCCAACAAGCGTTCGAGGAAATCAAGCAATACCTCACCCAACCACCAGTCCTTGCAGCTCCAGTATCCGGAAAGCCGTTTCTGGTGTATGTCCGAGCAATGGATCATTCTTTAGGAGCTCTACTAGCTCAGAATGATGAAGAAGGACGTGAGCAAGCAATCTACTATCTAAGTAGAACAATGATCGGAGCCGAACATCGGTATAACCCGATCGAGAAGGAATGTTTGGCACTGGTGTTCGCTATCCAGAAAATGCGACACTATCTGGTAGGCCAAACTATAAATGTCATATCAAAAGTCAACCCCCTGAGGTTACTTATGACTAAACCTTCATCGCTAAATGGCCGACTGGCAAAATGGGCCATATTGCTATCACAATATGAGATGCATTTTCTGCCACAAAAAGCTATTAAGGGACAAGCGGTGGCGGACTTCTTAGCTGAACACCCAGATCCGAGGGCAGTCAAACTCTACGAGGATCTCCCAGATGAAGTTGCCGAAGTCTACCAGACTCAGACATCGTTCGAAAGTCAAGTATGGCAACTTTTCTTCGACGGTGCGTCAAGAACAAGCCCGAAGGGACACATAGTAGCGGGAGTAGGAGTGATACTCGTCTCCCCACAAAATTATGTGATTCCCCGAGCTGTCTCACTGACCGAGCCTTGTTCCAATAATGTGGCGGAATACAACGCTCTTTTGATTGGGATGCAATTCGCCGATGAGATTGGCGTTAAAAATCTCGAGGCATACGGCGACTCCAAGCTCATCGTCAGCCAAGTTCGCGGGAGTACGAAGTCAGACATGAAGACTTAGTACCCTATTACAATGCAACTATCCGCATGGCCGAGGGATTTACAAGCTTCTACATCGACCATGTACCACGCAGGCAAAATGCGCACGCCGATGCACTCGCATCCCTGGCTGCCTCCCTAGCTCTTCCAGCTGGAGCAATGGAGAAGATATTCGTCTACAGCCACGACCTGTATTGCCCGAGAAATGCTCTCGAGGATTATCAGGAGTCAACGGGAGGTCGTCACTGCGAAGAAGCACTTGAAGCGTCAACCGGTCCAGAGTGTAGAGACTGGCGGTTCCCCTACATTGATTTCGTCTTGTATGGCATCCTGCCTGAAGACGCCAAAGAAGCGGCTGCCATTCGAAGGAGAGCCCCCAAATTCTATTATAATGCGATTACGCGAACATTGTATCGTCGATCGCATGACGGGATCTTACTCCGGTGCCTCTCACCAAACGAAGCACAAGAGGTATTGAAAGAGGCCCATGACGGTATGTGTGGAGCCCATCAACCTGGCCCAAAATTGGCACATCGACTCCAAAGATTGGGTTACTACTGGCCCAAGATGATTGCCGACGCCGTCACCTATGCCAAAAGATGTCACGCCTGCCAAGTGCACGGCGACTTCATCCATCAAGCACCAGGCTACCTCCACTCTACGGCCTCTACCTGGCCGTTTGAAATGTGGGGCATGGATGTGGTCGGACCTATCAGCCCGCCATCATCAAAAGGACATCGGTTCATTCTGGCAATAACCGATTACTTCTCAAAGTGGACCGAAGCCATTTCTTTGAAGGAGGTCAAGTCGTCGAACGTGATTAAGTTCGTGAAACATCACGTTATTTACCGTTTCGGTGTGCCTCGGCGAATTGTTCATGACAATGGACCCCAGTTCATCAGCCAAGCTTTCCAGAGATTCTGCGCTAAGTTCAGAATCCAGAGTGTGTCCTCAACGGTATACTATCCTGCCGCCAATGGCCTCGCAGAAGCTTTCAACAAGACTATTGGCAAGCTTCTCAAGAAGTTCGTCTCGAAAAGTCAACGAGACTGGGACGACAAACTGGGTGAATGCTTATGGGCCTACCGCACAACTGTGTGAACCCCAACTAAAGCCACGCCGCTTTCTTTGGTATACGGATGCGAAGCCGTGCTCCCACTGGAAATCCAAATTCCATCTCTACGCGTCACCTTGACAGCGGAGATGACGACAGAGGAGAAGCATCGACAGCGACTCCAGGAACTGGAGGCCTTAGACGACAAGCGTCTGCAAGCCCAACAGCAAATCGAGCTCTACCAGGCTCGAATCACCAGAGCCTTCAACAAGAAAGTTAAAGTGCGAACTTTCAAGAAAGGCGACCTAGTCTTAGCCGTCAGAAGACCCATGGTAATGACGCACAAGACAAAAGGAAAATTCCAACCCAAATGGGAAGGACCATTTGTAGTAGAGTCAGTCTACTCAAATGGATCATATCGCCTCATAACCTCGAATGGCGATACACTCATGATGCCTATTAACGACAGGTTCCTGAAGAAGTACTATCCCTAGATGGTATCCTTCCGCCGATCAAGTTAAAAGTACACCTCTGATCAAAACATCCGACGCCTCCGACGGCTAAGGATAGAGGAAAATGTTGGCTTTTAAGCCCAACATAAGTCTTCGACAACTCATCATGCTGAGGGAAATAGCATGGCCAGCCCAACTCAAACGGTAGTTGGTAAAGGCATATCAAACCCGTTGACAGCTGAGGATTTGCTAAAAATCCTAAGGGACATGTTCCCATTTGATCCGACGCCTCCGACGGCTAAGGATAGAGGAAAATGTTGGCTTTTAAGCCCAACATAAGTCTTCGACAACTCATCATGCTGAGGGGAATAGCATGGCTAGCCCAACTCAAACGGTAGTTGGTAAAGGCACCTCAAATCCGTTGATAGCTGAGGGTTTGCTAAAAATCCTAAGTGGATTTAGCTCCATTCCTTCCTCCAAAATCCCCTACCAATTCTCATCCACAGAATGGTAGGTCTACAAAATACAACCATTACTAAGTTAACACTATACCTTGGTAATGAGAAACCCTTGTAGAGTACAAATCTTGCTTGTCAAATCTTGCTTGTCAACTCTACATTTTGCCAAGTTAACACTACACCTCTGGCACTTCAAATCTCACTTGTCAATTCTCACCAATAGAATGACAGGTCCTCAAAATTGCTCTTATCATGAGGCAATTTTTGTCAAGTTAATATCACACCTCTGACAAATTACTGTTAAAGTTCAACACCACACCTCTAAACAGTAATCAAGTTTCTGCCAGGTTTAATATTACACCTCTGACAGTCACTCTTCTTCAGACTTCCATATCGAAGCTGAAATGGATGATGCTAAGTTAACACCACACCTCTAGCATCCAAGTCATTGCTAAGTTCAACAATACACCTATAGCCATGACTTTCCCTCGGACTTCCTTATCCAAGCCGAGATGACCAATGCTAAGTTCAACATTACACCTCTAGCATTCCCTCATTGTCAAGTTAAACATTACACCTATGACAGTGACACTTCTGAGTTAAGTTAATATCACACCTCTGACTCACATCCTTATCAAGTTAATATTACACTTCTGACAAGACCACTTTCAACCCGTTAAGTTAATATCCCACCTCTGACGGTAACAAACTTTCCTAGATTCCCCACGAGTCTAGTCCCACTTGTTATTCTCTTCAGCAGAATAACAAGTCTACCTAAAAACATTGTTAGGTTAATACTACACCATCAACAGTGTTCCCCTCAAATCCCCAGTTAAGCTCAATCAAGTTAATCCCAAACACTTGATAAAAGTTCACCCTCCCTGGGGGTACCAATTTTACTTGTCGCTTTCTCTTATAAAGTGGCAAGTCCACCAAAAATTATTTCATCTCTGTCAAGTTAATATTACACCTCTGACAGTACTGTGAGAGTTCCTGAAATAGGATCTTTCCCTCAAAGCTTGACTTGTTGAGATTATCATCATAATTTTGACAAAGTCAGAGATTCTTGCTTCTATGGGTCTAAGACAAAAAATTCAAGACAAGGAAAGAGACAAAAAGAAAAGTGTCGCTTTTATTTATTTCCAAACATATGAAAGTGATACAAAACGCTCTCTTATACAATAAGATGGAGTGTTACAGTAAAAACGCTCTCTTATATAATAAGATTGAGTGTTACAATTAAGGAGTACAAAGAAGTCCCTCTCTCTCTCTCTCTTAGAGGTTGCACTCACTCCTTATAAGTCGCGTCTGATTCCAAGTGCGCGATGTTTTGTGGCTACAATAGAAGCTGGTTACACCACGATGCATGATGTAAACATCGAAAGTGCCCTAGCTGACTAAGCTAAGAGCAATGGTGTTCTTGAGGTCTGGTGGCAACAGAAAGTCCTGCAACCCTTCGTTTATGAACATCTCTTCCCCCAGCAGGCCATCCAACGGACATAGACTGTCCTTGATGTGACTTCTGGAGTGGGAGAGGAAGAGGATCTTGTCCGCCACCACAACCGCCGGAGCCCTCATCGCCGTCATGCATAGCCTGACCATCTCTTGCCAGCAGGCATGAATGGTGAAGCAGATCAGAAGAGACCTTGGCGAGGGTTGGGTCCTCGTCAGAGATGTAATATACTCTCTTATAGGTGACGAGGACCATAATATACTCTCTTATAGGTGAACATCGAACAAGTTCGCCGGCCAAAGCATCCTTCCAGGGGCCCAGCAAACCAGCAAGTCTACCTGCAAGGAATGAAACAAAGGAATCAGAACAATCTGCAACTTAGTATGTTTCAACAGAGAAAAACTAAGTCGCAAATGCAGACTGCAGACGCGGGAATGATCCACGCAGTCAGCCAAGCAGACGCGGGAATGATCCACGCAGTCGGCCAAGCAGACGCGGAATGACCCACGCGGTGAGCCAAACTGCTGCGTCAGCAGAGACAAACGCGAATCAAAACGCGGTCTCATTCTACGCCCAAGTCTAAAGCACAGACGCCAAAAAAGGCACAGACGCCGAAGGTTGCCATCTCCTTGTTGAGTGAACAAGAGTCGCAAGGCTCGGGTCTGAAACTTTTTTGAATTCGTCTAAGGCAGTAGCCATAAAACGCGCCAAGACAGTGGCTTTGAAACGCAAACTTTGTGAACAAAACCAGCGCCAAGTGACAGGAATTATCAAATTCGCGTCCAGACCTGCGCATCCACGCAGAAGAGGCACTGGACGCAGGAATTATCAAATCTGCGTCCAGACCTTCAGGATCGGCGTCTCCACAATATTCTCCTTGATGTCACTTCTGGGGTGCGAAAAGAAGGGAGTTATCCACCTTAACCCTTCCATCACCATAATTGCCAGAAGTTAAGGAGGGTAACTCCCTTCCTTTCACATCCCCAGATGTCAAAGTGCTTGGACTCGGGTGCCAGATTCATCAAAATCAACAGCTGACGAAACAGAACGCAAGGATCAAATCCGCGTTCTGTAAACTAAGTCCGCGTCTGAATCCTTCACAATTAGAAAATATTCTAAGTGAAGAATCTGAAGCGCAGGACCCAATGGCGCGAGGGTCCAAACCCGCGTCATGGTTATCAACCCAAAGACTGCGTCTGGGAATCAAACACGATTTAAATTCGTGTGTTAAGGGTTCTTAAAGGTTCTTTGAACTTCCTTTAATGGCGAAACTTCCGCCTAAAAGGCATTTACCTTGGAGACCTTGGAGAACAACATCCTGCGCAGAGGAGGAGCTGCCCCTCCGGGCCTCGGCGACGGTCGCCTTTGAAGAAGAAGCAATCGGCTTGGTCTTGGGAGTCATGGCCAATTCGATCCGAGGTTCAAACAGATGAACTGAAGAGGAAGTTCTCTTTCTTAATCTTATCAGCGAGTGCGTTCGGAGAAGAAGAGGAATCTTCCCAACTGTGGCCTTTTATAGGCACAAGGATTCGCGAAGATACGCGGCGTATGGCCCGATGAATTCTGCGGCGAATCTCCGCTCGACGCGTGGAACAAAATCACTTTAACGCACAGAGAAGATCATGCACCACGACTCGGCAGTAAATCGTCGCTCGACACATGGCACGGATCATTTAATGCGCCAGGAAATCCGCGCGCCAAAAGGCGAAATCCCGTCGGTTCCCCAGGCCAACTGGCAGAGCAATCATGACGTGGCACGGACTCGCACCCGACGGCCATGTCTCTTCGATGGATATGCCCCGTCAGCATCGCCATAAATGCGCCCAGACAATCGCGTCTATATTCAAAAGATGCGTCTCTCCGAAGTTCGCGTCTTCACCTGAACATCGCGTCTGCCTTATGAAGATCAGTCGCGTCTCCATTGCCAAAGGACGCACTTTACAGAAATCGCGTCTTTACAGCAGTACCATCTCCGCTTTTTGAAAAAGAACCTGCGTTCGGCCTCCTGCTTCTGCAAAATCAGTTCAACAGTACACTGACGCAAGCAGACGACCAACCACTCCTGGCTTAAAGCGCGCCAGTGACAGACTAAAAGCAATCGGGGAGGTTTAGATTGTGCATCTAGACACTCAACATGATCAACTCTGGGGGCTTCAAAGAGTTCAACAGTACACTCACGAAGACCAACTCTAGATAAGATTAAACCCGGAGCATCAACAGTCTAGTCATGAAGGCGAACTCAGCTAGAGTCCAAAGTATTTCGAAATCCGTCCCAGTTGCGGAATATCGAAAACTTTGGAGGGGGTTCTGTAGGCTGTCTAAAAATCACCAAGACAAGCCACCAAAACGCAGAGATCCAAGATCCAGGCGCAAGGCTAAATGTGACAATCAAGACGTGAAAGTCCAAACCCGCGTCTCCGCATCAAGGCGCGTTGGCTCAACGCCCGAGTCTCAGCATCAAGGCGCGTTGGCTCAACGCCCGCGTCTCAGCATCAAGGCGCGTTGGCTCAACGCCCGCGTCTCAGCAATAAGGTGCCCGCACCTTGGTTGTAACCACCCCGATTATGACGCCATCCACCGCCCATGTAGCGGGGAAGTTGGCCCTCATCGTGGAGCACTTTTAGGGGCACGATCACCCCCTAAAAACCCTATAAATAGTCCCGTCACTATTGAAGGGGGGATTTTTGAAAAGAAAAAAGGAGAGATCATCAACAGAGAGAGAGAGCTCGACTCTTCAAGCCAGCTTGCTGCGTACAAGTTGCTCTTCGCCTACCTTCTCTTTTAGAGTTTTGGTGGACGGGGCTGAGTTACTCCCTCTACCTACCAAGGAGAAGATCCCTCGACGGTACTGACGGTCATCTGGTCAACGGAGAACAAGATTCACTCTCCACCGCCACACGAAAAACCCAGCACTAAACAAAGGGGAATTCAAGATTCAATATTCTCCCTCCCTTGTAACCGGAAGATTAGCCTGTTGTAATTTTTCATCTGATTCAAGGAAAAGTTGCTCCAGTCCACTTTTACAGTTTTCCGCGTCCAACAAATGGCTCAAAGTGGAGCCCAAATAATCTACACTTTTCGTCAACATACAAATATCATTTTCAATTATTGAAGAAGAAGTAGAGCATGCAATGGTTTATCACTAATAGATGAAACAATAGAAACATGACAAATACGTGAATTTAAATCATTTTTCAAAGAGTCTTTTTCAATAGAAATGCATTCTAACTCTTTTGAAATCAAACCAATTTTGTTTTTTAAAACATTATTCTCTTTTAAAATAAAATCTAGTTTTGAAGGCAAAACCTCATTTTTCTTCAAAACATGATTAAAATCATTTTACTTTTTAAAATTTTATTTTCTTTTAAAACAAGGTCATGTTGGATTTTTAATGAATCCCTTTTATTTGAAACCTCAACCCTATCTAGCAAAATCACATTAAGTTTTAAAAATAACTTTTTATTTTCTTTTTCAAAAGTTTATTTTTATTAAACAAATTTTCACAAAACAATGAAAGTTCTTCATTTAAAGCATGGGCATCCATAGCATTATCATCACATGAAGAACTAGCACTATCATCTAGTTGAATGTCCGATTTTACCTCAAGGGAGTTAATCCCTTGGACCATGAAGCAAGCTTGGTCAGACTCATCTCCACTAGATTCCTTCTCCATATAGTTTGTTGTTTGTAACTCAGGAGATGTCAATGTGTTCCACACTGTAAAAGCGGAATCACAATGAGAAGCAATAGAAAGGTGCTTTTTGCTAAGTGTTTGCTTAAGTGCATCTATGGCTTATCATTACTAAAATTTTATTTCTTAGTAGTGCAAGGCACACATGCAATCCTAGGGCTTTTAGGTATGCACTTATCTTAAACTTTCACATGTCAATGTTGGAAACATCATACATGGGAGGGGCAAGAAAATCCACGAGTGAATAAACTTGTGTGCAATGTAATCTAGATTAGCTATCTAAGAATCTCATTCCTAAGTGGTTAAACTGAATATCAGGAGGATGCTCTGATACCAATTGAAAATGCACCTAGAGGGGGGTGAATAGGTGTACTAACTATTCTAGGACAAAGGACGCGGAATTAAAAACTTAATTACAAGCACACTATGTGTAATCATAAGTGAGCCCGAATTCCCCGTGAAGGGCTCTGGAACTACTCCTCTAGATTCCTCTAGATTAAGAGTTGAGGTGCTATTATATGCTCTCTTGGTTCGACACAAGTATGAGCAAACACAAACAATATCTAGCATGTATATAATATGAACAATGTAAAGCAATGCAAGATATAAAGAGAGATAGAGTTGAGAGATAGTGGATCAAATACAAACATAAAGATATGTTTCGAGGTTCGAGCCACTGCTCTACGTCCCCACCTTCACATAGAAGGATTTCCACTGTGTCCACACAGGGCCTTCCACAAAGGGACCTCCACCCAGGAATTACAACTCTACACCAAGAGTACACAACTCCACTCTCAAATACAAACACCCCTACACAAGTGGGAAGACACAAAGCCTAGCACAAAGCAAAGAAGAAAAAATAACTTAGTAATCCAATAATCACAAACTCTCTCTTGGTGATTTTGAAAGATCACAAACAATTTTTTCACAAAACAAAGATCCTAAAGATAGATTTGAATTGATTACTCAAGTGTGAGAAAAATAAAGTATTTTAGAAAAGAAATAATAAAGAAAACACTTGGAAAAAACTCTAAATAAGATATATAAATTTTGGACAAGAACTAGAATCTCAAAACTTGCTTTCTTTTGATTTTTCAAAAAACTTTGAAACAAATAAAGATAGAGAGATTAAAGTTCTAAAACTTATTTTGAAAACTTGTTGAAAATACTAAAGAAGTAGAAAATTTTTGCTCAAAAAAATTTTAGTTAAAACTGGCCAAGAGAACTCATATTTGTAGGGTCTCAAAATTATAGTCGTTGGGGGTGCAGAACAGGCCTAAATGACCTGTCGGTCGACCGCCCCATCGACCGGCCAACGGTCAAATTTCTGACCGTTGGGGCTGTCGGTCGACTGACCGGTCAACTGCCCCAAGGCAAATTTCCTGTCGGTCAACCGCCCGGTCGACCAAGGCCAGAACCAAAGAGTGAACTCTATGGTCGGTCAACCGGGGCCATTTTCAGAGAGCAGACTCTGTGAAACGGTCGACAACTAAAGCCTGTGCACTTCAATGCATGTCGGTCGACCGGTCGATAGATCGAGCCAAGCTTCGGTCGATCGATCGGTCGACCGTTAGCTGCCCACAGCCAGGGTTAAGGGGTTTGAATTGTTGGATTTTAAATACCTATAAAATCTTATAAAATCACAGAAAATCCACAAAAAAAGTTCTTATAAATATTTGAAGAACAAATATGTGTGACTAAAATCAACACATATTTCTAACAATTTGAACTATTTTTGTGATATAGAAATTTAGCTTTAAACTAAAAGCGGTATTTTTCAAAACTTGGATTTTGAAATGAAAATCTGTTTTCTTCAAAACTTGTATAAATAAAAAACATAATATTTAAACTCAATTTGAAGCATAGAGTATATGGGCAGAGTCCAATACACATATAAAAGATATATCTATGTTTTTGACAATAAATACAAAACTAAGTTTTGTTAAAAACAAAACTTAAAACCATGTACTAGATATACATCAAGTAAGTTTCTAAACATTATGACCCAAGCAATGTATATGGATGAATCCACTATACATATAAACCATGTAAACTTCTTTATATGAAATATATTCATGAAACCAAAGGATATGTTCTAGAAAATGCAAAATGGTTAAATTGAAACCAAAAACTATTGAACTTGTGTATGTGAACTTGAGCATATCAATACTAGTTTATCCTTACACAAGATCTAAATTCTAATCTAAAACAAACTGAAGTCTTCTTGTCGATCTCTATCTTCAAGACGATTCGATCCAAACACGATCCAAAGAGCTTGATTCTAACTGAGTGCTAGATGCGATCTTGACGCGCGAACTCTTGAATCTATATGTGTTAGCTCCAAAACTCGACTTTGAATCCTTTATTGAAGCTAATCACCTACTAAGATCTTGATTAATATCTGAAACTAATTAAATACAAGATCATTAGTAAACTAACCTTCATAAGTTAGTTATCCTCAAAATTAAGGTGAAAGGCCTCTGGGCCAACAATTCTCGCTCCGACATGAAAGTCGCTCTCTAACTTACTATTGCTCTGATATCATATCAACATTTAAGAGAAAAGATCTGAGAGAGTTGATGAGTTCTCTCTCTATACTCTTATTTACAGGCAAATAAAATTATAACTCATAATACAAGTAGGACTCCCAATAACATATAGAAATATGACTCCTAATTAGATAACTAACTAACCAAAGAGTTTAACACATATAGTTGAAGGAATAACGCCCTTAAAGATGCATTAATCCATCGTACGTCCTTCCAGAATATAGTGCTTCTCCAATCTTAGTTTTCATATCTATTCCATAAATAAAAGATATATATGTATATGTTATTCCTCGGCAAAATCATGATACCTTCATCCCAATTAAATCCCCCTCTTTCCATTGGCACTCCTCCGCAAGTGCTTGACAAATCCCATTGCTGAATGATATGCTAGCTCACTATACTTTAATATCGATGTCATTAATGTGGAAGATTGAAGCATCTAGATATTAATTCATGAGAAACACCTAGAGGGGGGGGTGGTGAATAGGTGTAATTGCTAATCTAACAATCTTTTTAAAACTAAGATGGATGAATGATGCAACGATCTCTCAAAATAAGACTAAGAGCCGAATACCCTATGAAGGGTTCTGAACTCCTTCCTCCTGATTCCCCTCGAATGGGTTAGAGGTGCGCAATGCAACCTTATTGTATGAGAATTGATCGAACAAAGAATGAATAATATGCAATGATGAAATGCACACAATATAACACAAGTAAAGAAGATAAGATCTCAAGCAAGTAATTGAAAGCAATAGAGTGCAAGAGAAATTTAAAGCAAATAAGGACACAAAGCAATCGCAAACACAAGATGTTTGTTTCGAGGTTCGAGCCACCGCTCTACTCCCCGCCTTCACCTCCGTGAAAGGTTTCCACTATCCACCGAGGACGCTTACACGGTCTACCAAAGACCAGAGCACCGAGCTGCACTTCTTACAAGAACTCTACCGAAGAGTTATCTCTACAAGAACAAGAAGAACACAAGTAACCAAAGTGATCACAACAAGATCACTAAACTTACAAACTCTCACTTTTTTACAACTTCCTTGTAGATTGAGTAGGGAATTTTGGCTCTAAGAAGTGTAGTGAGAAAAACTCAGTTGTAGAATGATCTTTGCTAGAAAACACAACTGAAAAACAATAGTCAAGAATATTAGAGAGAATTGAGAGCTTTGAAACTTTTTCTTTCTTTTAAAAACTTGTAAACTAGGGATTTTTCTTGGTTATTTTCAAGAGACCATTCTCCTCTATTTATAGGGAGAGGAAGGGATTAAAACACTTTAAAATGAAGCTTATTTGATCAGAAAATAATCCCTAAAAATCAGAGAAAATCTGCCACAAAACAGACCAAAAACAGTTTTTCAGAAATTCACCAAAGAGGAAAGAGCCGTTGGGCAGCAGCAGGCTTGGCGGTCGACCGGTCCGGTCGGCCGTCCTCCATGCTGGCATATAGCCGTTGGGCTCGGGTCGACCGACCGTCGACCGGCCTGAAGAAGAAAACAAAGATATTAACTGTCGGTCGACCGGGCGGCCGACCGAAATTAACAGAGAGTTGGGGTTTACAGGTTGGCGACCGGTCGGGTCGACCGACAGACGTGCACAAGCGTGCACGTCCTATACACATGATCCGGTCGACCGGTCCGGTCGACCGGTTTAGCCTGAAACAGAAAACTGGGAAGAAATTTTGAACTTGAAAATTTTTGAAGATAATTTTGTAGGTATATGAAGTTAAGTATCATGTTGTAAAAGATAGTTATACATGGTGTAAACAAGATATAGAATTTGTAAGGATTTTGGAATCATGTATAAGAATCAAGGCATGAACTTAAAAACAAATACAAAACTAAAAACTGTATTTTGAAAAAGTGTGTGTGTATCCTAGAGCCAATATTCTACAACCCCAAACTTTAACAAATTATTTCTTACATTTCTTACATTGCTTCTAAAGGACTACAAGATCTTCAAGTGGGCTTCTTCATATGATCTTGCAAGCTTGATACTTGAGCCCGAAAAGAGTTGACTTGAGTCAAAACACCTTCATTTAGGGAAGAATGCTCCTAGAACCACTAGAACCCTGAAACACACTAAAACAACAAACATGATTAGTACAAATAACTATATATGTTTTGTAATCATCAAAACACACTAAAAACGGGTGATTGTAACCTTGGGCCAACAATCTCCCCCTTTTTGATGATGACAAAACATATAAGTTATTTAAACAAAAAGGGAAGAAGAGCTTGGAAAGCTCCCCCTCAAATAATGCTATGTATAAAGAATGACTATGAGAAGCAAAAATACATAAGCATAAAATACATAGTTTTGTCAAAAAACTCAAATAAACAATAAACAACAAACTTAAACAACAAACTTATTCTTTTTCAAACTTAAACAACAAACTTATTCTTTTTCTCCCCTTTTTGTCATACATCAAAAAGGGTTAAACAAACAAACAACAATAAAAATTATCTTTAAGAATGCATAATGCAAACATTCAACTCACCACAAATAAAAGAGAATCTAGTATAATCTAATGGTTTAGTGAAAATATCGCCAAGTTGAAAATCGGTAGAAACATAATCAATATCATATCACCTTTCTCATAATGATCTCTAAGAAAGTGATATCTAATGTCAATGTGTTTGGTTTTACTATGTTGATTTGCATTCTTTGTCATATGAATTGTACTAGTATTATCACAAAATATTTTAACATGATCAAAATGCAAATCATAGTCAAGGAGAGTATGTTTCATCCAAAGAACTTGTGCACAACAAGCTCCGGCTGCAACATACTCCGCCTCGGCGGTTGAAAGGGCTACCGAATTTTGTTTCTTGGAAGACCAAAATACAAGACAATTACCTAGGAATTGACATGTTCCATTTGTGCTCTTCCTATCTACCCTACAACCCGCATAGTCGGCATCCGAAAAACTCGTCATTGAAAATTGACCGGTTTTCGGATACCACAAACCCATTTCAATAGTGCCCTTAAGGTATCTAATTATGCGTTTAACCGCAATTATGTGAGACTCTTTAGGACAAGATTGAAAACGTGCACAAAGACAAACAGAAAACATAATATCCGGCCTACTAGCCGTCAAATATAACAAGCTACCTATCATGCTACGATAAAGTTTAATGTCTACACTTTTACCTTGTTCATCCTTATCAAGCTTTGTGGTTGTTGCCATGGGAGTTTTGCTCACTTTAGCTCCTTCAAGCCCGAACCTTTTGATTAGTTCCTTTGTGTACTTGGCTTGATTGATGAAGATCCCATCCTTCCTTTACTTGATTTGGAGTCCAAGGAAATAGTTGAGTTCCTCCATCATAGACATTTCAAATTCGTCCTTCATGCATGACTCAAAAACTTGGCAAAAAGATTCATCAGTAGAACCAAAAATAATGTCATCAACATAAATTTGCACAATAAGAATATCATTTTCTACATGTTTTGTAAACAAAGTTGTGTCAATTTTACCTTTCTTAAAATCATTTGAAATTAAAATGAAGAAAGTCTTTCATACCAAGCCCTAGGGGCTTGTTTCAACCATAAAGAGCCTTGTCTAATTTAAACACAAAATCTGGATGTGTAGGATCAACAAACCCGGGGGGTTGTTCAACATACACCTCCTCTTTAATAAAACCATTTAGAAAAGCACTTTTAACATCCATTTGAAACAATTTGAAATCTTTATATGAGGCAAATGCTAGTGTCATCTGTATGGCTTCAAGCCGTGCTACGGGTGCAAAGGTTTCTTCAAAATCGATTCCTTCGATTTGAGTGTAACCTTGGGCAACTAACCTAGCTTTGTTTCTAACTACGTTACCCGATTCATCCAACTTGTTCTTAAAGATCCATTTAGTACCAATTGTTGGTCTATCGTGGGGCCTAGGAACAAGGTGCCAAACTTGGTTGCGCTCAAATTGATTGAGTTCCTCTTGCATGGCTAGCAACCAATATGAATCGGCCTCGGCTTCGAGGACGTTCTTGGGTTCAACATGAGAAATAAATGCATAGTGCCCACAAAAATCATGAAGTTTAGAGCGAGTGGTTACCCCTTTTGATACTTCACCTATGACGAGGTCCTTGGGATGATGAGGATTGTATCTCCAATCCTTTGGAAGTTGTTGAGTAGGCTCCACTTCATTTGTATGATTTTCATTTCCTTGAGCCTCATCTACTTTAACTTCACTTCCTTCATCATCTTTTGGCTTGTCTCCCATAGTAGGTGTATCTTCCAAGGTAACTTTCTCCAAGCCTTCATCCAAAGCATCTATTTCTACAACGTTCTTAACAAACAAATTAGATTCTTCAAACTTAACATGTATAGATTCCTCAATAGTCAAAAATGATCTATTGAAGATTCTATATGCCTTGCTAGTGTTAGAATAACCAACAAAAATAGCCTCATAAGATCTAGCATCAAAATTTCCTAAATTATCTTTCGTATTTAAAACAAAGCACTTGCATCCAAAAATCTTGAAATATGAAACATTTGGTTTTCTAGAAAAGTACATTTCAAAAGAGGTTTTAGAAGTATTTTTACACAAGAAAACACGATTTGATATATAGCATGATGTATTAACGGCCTCGCCCACAAATAATGTGGTAAATCATATTCACTAAGCATTGTCCTAGCCATCTCTTGTAATGTTCTATTTTTCCGTTCAACTACTCCATTTTGTTGTGGAGTTCTAGGACAAGATAGTTCATGCTTTATTCCATGTTCTTCACAAAAAGTGGTAAAGGGTAGGTTAATGAATTCACCTCCTCTATCACTTTTTATTCTTGAAATTGAAGTATCTTTTTCCTTTTCAACTCTTTTCTTAAAGGCTTGAAAATGTGAAAAGGCTTGATTTTATGTTCCAAAAAGAAAACCCAATTAAAACGTGAAAAGTCATCAACCAAAACAAATGCAAAACGATTCCCACTTAGACTTTTGGTTTGAGTAGGACCAAATAAATCCATATGGATTAACTCCAAGGGACGTGATGTCATGATATCCTTGATTGACTTGAAAGAAGACTTAGTTTGTTTCCCAAATTGACATGCGTCACAAACCCGGTCCTTTTCAAAATTCAAGCAAGGAATACCTTTCACCATTTCCTTTGTATTTAACCTAGATATATGGTCAAAGAAATGTGGCCTAATCTGCTATGCCACAACCAAGAGTCGTCATCGAGGGCTTTTAAACAAGTAATATTACAAGACATATTAGACATATCTATCATATAAACATTATTTTCACGAAAACCGGAAAACACACAAGTATTAGATATTCTATCAATTACTTTACAAACTACATTATCAAAAACAACATCAAAACCTTTATCACAAAGTTGACTAACACTCAAGAGATTATGCTTGAGGCCATCAACTAAATAACATTTTCTATTAAAGGGGATGTACCAAGTTTAACATTACCAATTCCGATGATTTTACCCTTGGCATCATCTCCGAAGGTGACGGTGCCACCTTCATGGTATCTTGATAGGGTTGCAAAGTTGTTGATGTCCCAAGTCATGTGCCTTGAGCAACCACTATCAAGATACCACAATCCTCTACGTCGTTGGGCTTTGGAAGGTACCTACATCATTTAACAAATTCATTGATTTTGGTACCCAAATTTTCTTGGGTCTGATCAGCATGATTTTATACCATTTTTATACTCCTAATTATCTATTATTTGTATATAAATAATGCTACTCGGGTATAGTTGGTTGAATTTGTGCAGGTAACAGGTAAAAGACAGAGAAAGAGGAATCTGGTTACATTCAGCAATAAACTCACGCAATTTGTCAAAGATTGAGGGTTGCTTTTCAGATATGTTGCGGTATTTCGGCGATAACTTTCGCTACAGGACTCCGAACGAAATCATTCAAGATGCTATGGAAAGATAATTCGAAGATCTACAACTTTCGTGTTGATAGCTTTCTCTGATTCCTCCATTTGATAGCCTGTATTCATCATTTAAAAAATCAGCCTGAGTCAAAACTGAATTAATTTGTAATATTTAATTGTTAAGGGGCTGTTTTGTAAACATTCCTTATTATATAAGGAATAGGATGGCTGCAGTTTGAGGGGGCAGCTAGGGTTTTGACGTTCTATTTTTTTTTAGGTTTTTTTTCTTTTTTGGCCACTTGTTAATCATTGGTGGATGATTTAGTTTTGATTGTATTAATTGTTGGTGTTGGCCTTTGAATTGGCAGAGAGCATTTACCTGTGGGAATTTAATTCTAGGTTTTTTTTTTTTTTTCCCCTCTTGTTTGGAAATCTGCGCACAGGACAAGCAGGGCAACCGTGCCCTGTGATTGGAGCACAGGGCCTCCCTTGGGCGTCCACTTTGAAGAAGACCGGCCCACATCCCTGTTGAAAAGGCGCAGGAATCTTGGCCGGCTGCAAGGGCAGCATCTCACTGCAAGGTATAAGTTTTGATTTTTTTTAGTTAATTTCATTAGTTTAATTAGTTAGGGTTTCAATTAATTATTTAATTAATAGTTAGATAATTTTAACTGATTTACTTAGTGTAGCTGATTGTTCACTTGGACATGTTTAACTAAATTTTCATCAAGTACTTAGGGGAGATGAACCTAGACTTAATTCTTGTGGACTGAGTCAGTCTCCTATTTATGACGTATGCACACCAATTGACCTACTACTTTTAGGAATTAATTTCTAGAATAACTGGATATTTGACAGGCTATGTATCGGGGGTTAATGGTCCATGCTTAGGGTCTGTTGCATTCATGTTATCTGTTTAATTTAGTTAATTCATCTTTGATGGACTATGTAATAGGATAATAGCTTGTACTTAAATCTAGTGTCCAGAATTAATGTGCCTCTTAGACATAGAGATTTGGTGTGTATCACAAACTGGTATGGAGACCAAAATTGTCCGCTTGATGCTCGTTTAGGGGATTCGATCCTAGGTGTTTGACTTTTCTTCACATAACTCACTCAAGATCCATAAATCTTTTGATCCATTCGTGTAGAAGTGCCATAACCAAAAGAACCACCTGTCCCTGTGGACCGACCCTCAAGTGCTACATCGAACGACCGTGCACTTGCGGTAATTTAAAACGAGGAGACAGAATCTCCCCATCAAGTTTTTGGCGCCGTTGCCGGGGATCGGTGTCCTCTTTAGTCTTAGCACGTCTACCGAGAAAAAATAAAAAAAAATAAAAAAAAAATTTCAGTGCTACCCAAGCATCACATATTCCAACTCTATTCCTACGCTGATACATGTCAGCTTGGGAACGCGACTCAAAAGGACGTCTTGTCAGCATAGATACGAACGAGATCAAGATGACTGACCCTGTTCCACCAATGGTCCTCATGGACCGATGTTACCCTCCTCGATCATCACACCCGTCATGCATCAGATTGCCAGAAGCCACTGAGAACAACTACGAGTTGAAGCCACAATATATCACTATGCTCCCCAAATTCTCCGGACTGGAATCTGAAGATGCATATATGTTCATCAATGAATTTGAGGAGGTGTGTGCAATGATGAAAATTAGACAGCTGAGTGACGATGGAGTCAAGTTAAGGTTTATTCCATTTGCACTTCGGGACAATGCTAAAAAGTGGTTGTATAGCCTGACCATCAACTCAATCACAACGTGGGCGGAATTTGTCGCAGTCTTTCTAAAGAAATTCTTCCCAATGCAAAAGACTGCAAGGATTCGATCTGAGATAAATCAATTCAGACAACGGGACAAAGAACCATTTTGGAGATACTTAGAAAGGTTTAAGGACCTTCTAGCTCAATGTCCCCATCATGCCATAGAAAAGTGGCGTCTCTGTCAAATAATCTACGAGGGCGTCGATTACAACTCGAAAACCCTTCTTAAATCCATGAGCCACGGTGACTTCATGAGGATGACAGATGAGGATGCATGGATATTCCTCGAAGAGATGGCAGAGAAAACCATGCAGTGGGAAGGGTTTAATGAGAAGCCACCAACTACAAACTCAACCACCACATCGAGGAGTGGCATACAGTCGATCGAAAACTCCATTGCAGCTGAAGCAAAGATGGCTACACTGATGAGAAGGATTGAAGTGTTGGAAAGCAAGGGGACTCCCCCTCAGCAGTTCGATCAAGTGAATCAGACCTCTGTACCAAGTTGCTTTAACTGTCAATCTCCAACTCATGTAATGAAGATTGCCCATTCCTTCCAAACCCACTAATGAATAGTCAGGGACAACAGTTAAACGCCACTTATCAGCAACAAAGGAATGATCCATATGCACCAACATACAATCCAGGGTGGAAGAATCACCCTAACCTTTCATGGAATCAAGGAGGGGCAACAAGCATCTCTCAATCAAGCGGTTCACAGTACACGAGGCCAAACACATTCCAGTATCAACAACAACAACCGGCCTTTGTGGCACCGCAATCCACTCCAACATATGCAAATCCATCAATGCCGCCACCAGGATTTGGGAGTGATCAGAAGTTGAACACCATGGAGAAGAACTTCAACTCATTTATGCAATTGACGAATCAGATGTTGCAGTCCAATCAACAAATGTTGCAGTCTAATCAACAAGCCATACAACAACTCACGTTGCAAATGAGTAAGATGTCGTCTCAAATGAGTGAAAGGAAAGAGGGACCTTTCCCAGCCAACCTGAGATTAATCCCAGAGATACAAGAGCAAGTTCATCCAGTCATGCTCAAATCAATGCAATTCATACCTTGCGATCTGGAAAGGAAGTTGACAATCAGGTGGTGATGCCTGACCAAACTAATTCCCCTCTCCCCATGGCTAATCCATCATCTTCTGGCGCAGATCAGTCTGAAGATAAAGAAACTGAGCAAATCACTGAGCCTCCTTATGATCCACCAGCTCCATTTCCTAACCGATTAAAACCGAAGAAACACACGGCGCAGATGGAGAAGATTCTAGAAATCTTCAAGCAAGTGAAAGCGAATGTTCCTCTTCTGGACGCTATTGAACAAGTCCCATCCTATGCTAAATTTTTGAAGGACTTGTGCACTAAGAAGAGAGCACATCAAACGCCAAAGAAGGTCTTTCTAGCAGCAAATATCAGTGGAATAATCCAGAGTAGCGTTCCAGTGAAATATAAGGACCCTGGATGTCCAACTATTTCCTGTACAATTGGCACAACTGTTATTGACAAGGCGCTGTTAGACTTAGGGGCAAGTGTAAATTTGCTTCCTTACTCGGTTTACAAGCAGTTAGGGGTGGGTGAGTTGAAGCCCACAAAAGTCACTCTACAACTAGCTGACAGGTCAGTTAAAGTTCCATTAGGAGAGATTGCAGATGTGCTAATTAAGGTCGGTGAATTTATCTTTCCAGTTGATTTTGTCGTCCTTGAAACTGCACCTGTAGAGAACCCAAGAGGGCAAATTCCTGTGATTTTAGGTAGACCCTTCCTAGCAACTTCGAATGCTTTGATCAACTGTTGTAGCGGTTTAATGAAACTCACATTTGGAAATATGACAGTTGATCTGAATATCTTCAACCTTGAAGGGCAAAAAAGTGAGCCATCAACTGAATTCTTTGAAGTAAATATGATTCAAAGTCGATCAAATGAATTCGAGGATGATCATATGGATTCAGACTTTCGGTGTACTCACCAAAGTTTTGACGAGCTATGTGAGGAAGAGATCAGGATGTTTGATGAAATAAATCAACAAGTTAATCATGTGTCATCCCTGATTCAAGAAATGGCGAACGATCATATTGACAACGAGTCAATAAATTATGGTCGTAAATACTACGAACAAAGCTTTGAAAAGATCTTTAAGGATGAGCTTTTACTCCTGGATGAATTGGATGGACACACATTCCCGATAGGATTCTTTGATAAACATTTTGAAGAGATATTTGACGATGAACTCAAATTCTTAGCTATTGATCAAGCTTGCTCACATGAAAGTGAAGATAATAAGATTGGGCTAGGAGTTAATGTTGCAGGAATGAGTCCTCTTTCTAACTTGCTGAAAAGAAGAAAGCAGAAGAGGAAGAGGATAAAGAAAAGAGTGTGATGATCAAGTTTGACGGAGGTTGTGCTGAAATGTTGAAGGGTTCTAATAGTCATGTCAACTCATTAAAGAGAACCCACCTCGAAAGTGGAAAGCGGTCAAGGGGGAGGAACCGTCATAGCTTAAGGCAGGTATGAGGGAAGATGTGACTTTTTACATTAGTATACTATTTTTATTTTTCTTTATTTCTCTTTTAATTAGTTGAGTCAGTTTTCGTGAGTCTTTTATTTATCTCTTTCTCTAACATATGTGCCGAGTTTATTATAAGTGATACAGGATAAGCAAGGAGGCATCCACCACACACATGGAGAATTTTCATGGATTCGACAACTTGATTTCCTAGTGCACTGTGAGTATTTCTAATTCTAGCATACTGTTTATATTTATATATCTTTTGTATGCTTGGAATGTATGGTCATCATGATTGTGTGCACATTTTGGATGTGTAAATTACATGTCATATTCATTCTATCTCTGTATTCAAGTATGCATGAGGACATGACACAGTATAGGTGTGGGGGGGGGGAGATTCATATTTCTTTTGTTTTTAGGAGTCTTTTTGGTTTTGTTTTAGTTTTAGGGTTTTCACTTTATTTCTCTTTTCACTTTAGAGTCTAAATAAAAAAAAAAGTGAAAAATTTGAAAATTTTCTAAAAATGAGTAGCTAGTATGTGAGTGATTTAGTATCCATGAGTGGATTTTAAGGTAAGATCAAGATGAAAGAATTATAAAATCTTAAAATAAAGATGAGAATCTAAAACAGACATTCCATCTAAACTTAGTCTAAGTGATTATGTACCCAACAGCACTTACACTATTAGTTCATAGGCTTGGGATATTGATTGCAACTAAAAAAAAAATACTATTATTATATAATAAAATAAATATTAATAAGTCTTGTCTTATGGCCTCAGTTGCTTGAATAATTAAGTCCGTAGGAGTGTCTTTACACTTATTGCCCTAAGACCATCTGGTTTTGGGAGCATTGACCCAAAGCTCGCTATATGGGTAGCTGAGAAAGCCTAAGAAGATAAGACACTATAAAAATATAATAATTTTGATTATCAATTAGCTAGGTACCTTGGCCTCAGGAAGCCTCGGTATCTACGCGAAAGATAGTTAAAAGAAAAAGAAAAAAAAAGAAAAAAAGAAAAAAAAGAGAGAAAAAAAATATGAAAGTTGTAATTAAATATTCCCAAGCTTAAGAACTACATCACGATCACGGGGTACATAGGATCTGAAACTTAGGACAGGTGGGGTAAAGTTTGGATTTGAGACTTTATTTTATAGCCAATATAATTTCTTGAATTGAGGTTTTACTTGAAAAGGAAACTCTTGGAAATTGACGATCTTACTAACTAGTTACCCAAAAAAAAAATAATAATAATAATAATAATAATAATTGTTTTCCTTTTCTTGATTTTCGGTTATCCTTATTTTACTTTTATTTATTTCTTAATCTCTAACTTTCTTGGATTTTGTGGGTGTAATCCACTGAAAATCCTCACGAGACAAAACTCGTCCTCTAGGGTAACCTAGGGGTTTAACGGCTTGTTGCACATGCTAAGTGCAACCGTGATTCCTACGAAAGTGAGTTAGGGTAGTTTAGTTTTTCTTTTTCTTTTTATTAGTTTTGCTCGAGGACTAGCAAAAGATAGGTGTGGGGGTATTTGATCAGCATGATTTTATACCATTTTTATACTCCTAATTATCTATTATTTGTATATAAATAATGTAAGATCACCTAGAGGAGGGGTGAATAGGTGATGGCTAATCTAATGGTCACTTATGGACAAATAATGCGGAATTAAAACTAAGTTGACCAAATTAAACTTCTTTTAATTAAACCTTATGTATAACACAAGAGTGTTGCCGAATTCCCCTTGCGAGGCTCTGGACAAGCTCCTCTAGATTCCCCTTGAATGGGTTGAGGTGCCGCGTTGGCTCTCTTGGTTGAATACTAGTGTTAACAAGCAATCCCACGCAAGTATATAACAATATAAGCACAAGGGTATATCAAGCATGTATAAGATGAACACAATAAATTGAATGCAAGATATAAAATAGAGACAAAAAGAGAAAGAGAGCAAGAGTGAGCAATCGCAAACACAAAGGGTTTGTTTCGAGGTTCGAACACACTTGCTCTACATCCCCGCCTTCGACACACGAAGGATTTCCACTATGCACGATCCAACCGGATCTCTCCTTGGTGCCGCAACACCTACAAGCTCTCGGACTCCCAAGTCCCTTACACACCACAAGCCCACCGGCTCGTCGAGGCCGCACCTCAAGCTACAAGTCCTCACTAGGACCCAACAACACCAAGTCTTCACTAGGACCCGAAACAAACCGCGAACACAACCGTCCGCCTTCTCAAAGAACAAAGATGAACTTTGGTGATCACAACTCTTGATCACCTAAAATCCTCTCACAATAACACTCCTATAGAATGAATAGCTCAATGGATGCTCAAGTGTTTGTGTGAGAAAGCAAGGAAGAATCTTTGGTGAAAAACACAAGAAAATCTCTTTTACACTCTTTGATAAAACTCTCCTTTTATTGGAAGTATTGACTCTAATTTTGTGGAGAAAAACCTTCAGAAAGACTGGAAAAACTAGCTCTAAGGTCTCCAAAAATCTTGGCTTAAAACAATGACAAAACCCCCTTTTATAGAGGCCAGAAAAATCTGACCGTTGGGCTCTGTCAGAGCTACTGGTCGACCGGTCCGGTCGACCGGCAACGGTCAAAAATCCGACCGTTGCAGCCTCCGGTCGACCGGCCCGGTCGACCGCGCACCTGGAGAAGAGAGTAAACTCTCTGTCGGTCGACCGGCCCGGTCGACCGATAATTCCCGAGAGCAAAGCTCTCTTAAGCGGTCGACCGGCCCGGTCGACCGTTCTCCAGTGCACACTGGCGTGCACGTCGTGCACGTCCGGTCGACCGACCCGGTCGACCGGCCTCTGTCAGTTCTGAAAAATCAGAACTGGCAGAACCAGAAAAATTGGGATTAAGGATAGGTCTTTTTGGCTTAATAAAAATCCCATAAATACTTAGAAATTCTACAAAAATAGTTTTATGATATAGAAACATGCTTGCACAAAATCAAGGCATGTTATTGAAGATTTGACTATTTTTATAACTTGGAAATATTGGCTCATAATAAAAACTGTTTTTCTAAAACAACATGTTTTTCCAAATTTCCATCAAATACAAAAACAAGATACACTTTAAAGCATAGTGTGTGTGGATATGATCCACTACACAATCAAGATGACATATCTAGTTTTTGACATAAAGCACTAAACTTGGTTTTGAAATATCAACATGTTTTTTCAAACTTTCATCAAATACAAAAACAAGATATACTCTAAAAGCATAGTGTGTATGGATATGATCCACTACACAATCAAGATGAAATATCTAGTTTTTGACAATAGGCTCTAAGCATGGTTTTGGATATAAGATATGTAAACTATGAAATACCAAAAATCAAATTGTATTTTATCACAAATAAAAATCTTTTCTTAACTAGGAAAATCTTTTATGAAAATCATTCTATCAAGAGTTCTATCAAGAGTGTGTGTGTGATATAGACTTGAGCAATCCACCAATCTATTCTATCCTTTACATTTTTATCTAAAACAAATAAAAATCTTATACCTAGACACAAGTCTTCAACTTCTTGAAGTCTTCCCTTGAAGGCTTCTCATCTTCTTGACTTGGTCCAAATGCAATCCACCGAGCTCATTTCTAGATGTGTTCTTGATGCATAGGCTCGTGAATCAACCGGTGCTAGCTTCCAACTTGTCTTTAAATCCTTTGTTGAAGCTCCACACCTACTAAGATCTTGATAAGGAAACTGTCACTAATTAAACACAAGATCATTAGTAATCATAACTTCATGAGTTGATCATCATCAAACTAGGGTGATAGGCCTTTGGGCCAACAATCTCCCCTTTTTGATGATGACAAAACTCATGACGTTATATATGCATGGATTAAAGTAAAGCTTCAAAGAAGCTCCCCCTTAACTCATGCATACAAAATAAATAATAAATATGATCATGAAGCACATGAATATGGATGCAAATATGGAGATGCAACAAGCATAAATCAAAATCTTTTTACTCCTATTTGCATAAATCAAAACACATATGCATAAATACAAATCTTAATTCCCCTTAATTAAGAAGGACAAATACTTCTCCCCCTTAAGCAAGAAAATCATGCATATATATCAAAACAAAAACACAAATACTTCTCCCCCTTTTTGTCAATCATCAACAAAGGGTTCAAAGTAAATCAAATCAACAAATTTTCTCCCCTTTATGTCAAAAATAAAGAAGTCAAGGAGGGGCAATACAAATCAAAAATTTTGAATTTTTCTCATCAAAACAAAATCATTAATTCTATTTTATCAAAACAATTTTGAATTTTCTCTTTGATATCAAATAAAAAATATTGATACCATTTTAAAATCTAATGCATAAGCTTGAAAATAAGATTTGAATTAAGCTTAGCATTAACAACACATGAAGAATTCGAACTAGTTAAATGAGAGTGTTTAACAACTAGTACGAAATCCTTCTATCAAGGAATAAATCTAAGGATTTTCATGAAATAGCAATGAGACACAAAACACTCAAACACTCTAATCTATAAAGTCCAAATAGTTTCAAAAGAAGTGAGTGTACTAATGTTATGTGAAACATGGCATCATGAAAATGGCAATAAGGTACAATATTCCTTAGAAAATCACAAACATCAAAATCATCTCACATTTTTTTTTTTATTAAATCATTGAAAACAAAATCTATATGTCAAGATATATGTATGTTTTGACAATACATGAAATATACATACATATCTCTTAAACTCAAGTGAGTCTATATGAATGGATTTGCATTGAAGGCAAAAGACTCAAGAGTTATACATGTATATTTTAAGGTTTGACAAATACACATATACATGAAATAAAAGGCACATGATCATAAATCAAATCCAAAAGGTGAACATAAGTTTAAATATGTATGAATCATCAAAACTAAGCAATACAAGTACATTTCAAGGGTTCAAATAAGCATTTAAGCACACTTACTAATAGATCTTTTTGAGGCCCATGATATGTTCAAGTATAAATCCTAGTGTTGACAAAAACTAACATATAAACTAATATTCAAATCATGAAGCATTAAATTTTAAGAAAAATTGAATCATGTGACAATCTCAAAAACTATTTGAAGAATACATAACTAGTATAAATTGTTTTTGAAAACTAATTAAAGATCCTTCAAATATGTCAAATCATATGTTTTTCATGAATGAGACTAAGTACATAAAAATCCAAGCACTCATAGTCCATAAAGCTCATAAATATATTTTTGAATAAAAGATGAGTGTTCAAAGGTTATGTAAATAGTATTTTCATGAAGGTTGTCATTGAAGCTCAAATCACATAGAAATCATTGTTATCAAATCAACACAAAATCATTTTTATTAAAAACTACAATCTTCATGGTATATGTATGAATTATACAAATCTAACAATACACATACATATCCCAAAATTGTAAAGAGTCTATCAAATATTTGCATGAAAGCTAGAGACTCACGGGTATACATGTATATTTATTAGATTTGAATTAAACATGCATATACATGAAGTAAATCATAAAAATTGGCAAAACATGTATAAAGGAGAATCATCAAAACTAGTCTATACAAATACATAAAGTGGATACAAGTGAGCATGAAGTCCAAATATTTAAGAATCAATTGTAGTTCACTATTTGTATATGTGTACATACAAGTTTGACAAATCTACATCTAAGCATGTAACTACCACATAAAGCACACAAAATCTTAAAATATGAACATGCTATGAATATTATGAATGAACAAGCATGTACATAAATGAAATAGGAGTTTAGAAATTGTTACCAACTCCAAAGCTCCTAGCATGGTGGTTGATCCACCAAAGCTCCTTGATAGCGATGCAACCCAAAAGTATGTCCATCATGTCCAAGTGCATCCACTACCAAGGTACCATCCCTCTCATGTTTTGTGAGAGCCCTCACCTACATCACAAGCAAAAGGTGGGGGTTTTGGTACCCATATTTTCTTGGGTCCTATGGGGTTAGCTTTGTAAGGAACCCAAGCATTTTATTTTTATCAAAAATAAGAACATTTAACCTTTCATAACAAAATTTTCTTAGATGGCCTTTGCGGCCACAATGTGTACATGTGTACACCTTAGCATACTTATGAGTGGGAGTGTGAGCATGATGTGCATCATAAGCATGGTCATGATGTGAATGTGCATGAGTATGAGGAACTTGTTTCTTTTGAAACAAGGATTCCAATCTAGTATGATTGAATGCACATGAGCTCAAATTAGAGCTCAAATTATCAATTTTATTTTTCAAAATTTTAATCTCATTTTGATCAATGTGTGCATGAGAAGCATGATGAGATATAGAATCACTTTTCTTTTTCTTTTGAGAAACAAAATCTTTTTCTTTCACAAATTTTTCTTTTCAAAGATTTATTTTCTTGAAAAACATCTTCCTTTTGTTTTTCCACCAAATCAATCTTATTTTTCAAAATCATATTTCCTTCACATAAAACATTCAATTTAGACATCAAGGAAATATTCTCATTTTTCAAATCTTCATTTTCTTTTTCTAAGCATGCCATTTTATTTTCTAAAGAATCTTTATCATTAAGCATGGCATCAAAATTCTTTTTCAAATTTTATTATCCTTTTCTAAACATGCAATGTTACTTCTAAAAGAGTCATGTTCTACATGCATGCAATCAAGTTCCTTTTTCAAATTTTTATTTTTCTTTTAATCATGTCATATTTTTCAAGCACAAGATGACAAAAGGTAGCAAGCTCATCATATGACATGTCTACATCCTCATCATCGGATTCGGTGTTTACCTCAAGGGGGTTATCCCCTTGGACCATATAGCATACGTTGGAGATGTCGCTTCCAACGTCCGAATCGCTCCCCGCATAGTATAGGTCCTTTTCGCCAAGGGAGGTGATGATGTTCCAAGCTACAAAAGCCGATTCAACATTAGAAACCCTAGATAAATAATCATCATTTAGGGTTGACTTGATAGCATGAAGGGCTTTTGCATTAGCCGCAATATTCTTACCATTTAAGCAATATTCTTTATTAGTTGTGGCAAGATATACACTAAGGCCAAGTCCTTTGAGGAACAAAGACATCTTAACCTTCCAAATTTGGATGTTAAGAATGTCAAAGGTGGGTGGTGACATGAAGTCCATAGTGTGTGTACAAAATATTGTGATTAGCCTAAAAGAGGATCTTTAACTCTTAGGTTGTTAGACCCAATATCAAGAGCACTATCTCTGATACCAATTGTAAGATCACCTAGAGGGGGGGTGAATAGGTGATGGCTAATCTAATGGTCACTTATGGACAAATAATGCGGAATTAAAACTAAGTTGACCAAATTAAACTTCTTTTAATTAAACACTTATGTATAACACAAGAGTGTTGCCGAATTTCCCTTGCGAGGCTCTGGACAAGCTCCTCTAGATTCCCCTTGAATGGGTTGAGGTGCCGCGTTGGCTCTCTTGGTTGAATACTAGTGTTAACAAGCAATCCCACGCAAGTATATAACAATATAAGCACAAGGGTATATCAAGCATGTATAAGATGAACACAATAAATTGAATACAAGATATAAAATAGAGACAAAAAGAGAAAGAGAGCAAGAGTGAGCAATCGCAAACACAAAGGGTTTGTTTCGAGGTTCAAGCACACTTGCTCTACATCCCCGCCTTCGACACACGAAGATTTCCACTATGCACGATCCAACCGGATCTCTCCTTGGTGCCGCAACACCTACAAGCTCTCGGACTCCCAAGTCCCTTACACACCACAAGCCCACCGGCTCGTCGAGGCCGCACCTCAAGCTACAAGTCCTCACTAGGACCAACAACACCAAGTCCTCACTAGGACCCGAAACAAACCGCGAACACAACCGTCCGCCTTCTCAAAGAACAAAGATGAACTTTGGTGATCACAACTCTTGATCACCTAAAATCCTCTCACAATAACACTCCTATAGAATGAATAGCTCAATGGATGCTCAAGTGTTTGTGTGAGAAAGCAAGGAAAGAATCTTTGTGAAAAACACAAGAAAATCTCTTTTACACTCTTTGATAAAACTCTCCTTTTAATTGGAAGTATTGACTCTAATTTTGTGGAGAAAAACCCTTCAGAAAGACTGGGAAAAACTAGCTCTAAGGTCTCCAAAAATCTTGGCTTAAAACAATGACAAAACCCCCTTTTATAGAGGCCAGAAAAATCTGACCGTTGGGCTCTGTCAGAGCTACCGGTCGACCGGTCCGGTCGACCGACAACGGTCAAAAATCCGACCGTTGCAGCCTCCGGTCGACCGGCCCGGTCGACCGCGCACCTGGAGAAGAGAGTAAACTCTCTGTCGGTCGACCGGCCCGGTCGACCGATAATTCCCGAGAGCAAAGCTCTCTTAAGCGGTCGACCGGCCCGGTCGACCGTTCTCCAGTGCACACTGGCGTGCACGTCGTGCACGTCCGGTCGACCGACCCGGTCGACCGGCCTCTGTCAGTTCTGAAAAATCAGAACTGGCAGAACCAGAAAAATTGGGATTAAGGATAGGTCTTTTTGGCTTAATAAAAATCCCATAAATACTTAGAAATTCTACAAAAATAGTTTTATGATATAGAAACATGCTTGCACAAAATCAAGGCATGTTATTAAAGATTTGACTATTTTTATAACTTGGAAATATTGGCTCATAATAAAAACTGTTTTTCTAAAACAACATGTTTTTTCAAATTTCCATCAAATACAAAAACAAGATACACTTTAAAGCATAGTGTGTGTGGATATGATCCACTACACAATCAAGATGACATATCTAGTTTTTGACATAAAGCACTAAACTTGGTTTTGAAATATCAACATGTTTTTTCAAACTTTCATCAAATACAAAAACAAGATATACTCTAAAAGCATAGTGTGTATGGATATGATCCACTACACAATCAAGATGAAATATCTAGTTTTTGACAATAGGCTCTAAGCATGGTTTTGGATATAAGATATGTAAACTATGAAATACCAAAAATCAAATTGTATTTTATCACAAATAAAAATCTTTTCTTAATTAGGAAAATCTTTTATGAAAATCATTCTATCAAGAGTTCTATCAAGAGTGTGTGTGTGATATAGACTTGAGCAATCCACCAATCTATTCTATCCTTTACATTTTTATCTAAAACAAATAAAAATCTTATACCTAGACACAAGTCTTCAACTTCTTGAAGTCTTCCTTGAAGGCTTCTCATCTTCTTGACTTGGTCCAAATGCAATCCACCGAGCTCATTTCTAGATGTGTTCTTGATGCATAGGCTCGTGAATCAACCGGTGCTAGCTTCCAACTTGTCTTTAAATCCTTTGTTGAAGCTCCACACCTACTAAGATCTTGATAAGGAAACTGTCACTAATTAAACACAAGATCATTAGTAATCATAACTTCATGAGTTGATCATCATCAAAACTAGGGTGATAGGCCTTTGGGCCAACAAATAATGCTACTCGGGTATAGTTGGTTGAATTTGTGCAGGTAACAGGTAAAAGACAGAGAAAGAGGAATCTGGTTACATTCAGCAATAAACTCACGCAATTTGTCAAAGATTGAGGGTTGCTTTTCAGATATGTTGCGGTATTTCGGCGATAACTTTCGCTACAGGACTCCGAACGAAATCATTCAAGATGCTATGGAAAGATAATTCGAAGATCTACAACTTTCGTGTTGATAGCTTTCTCTGATTCCTCCATTTGATAGCCTGTATTCATCATTTAAAAAATCAGCCTGAGTCAAAACTGAATTAATTTGTAATATTTAATTGTTAAGGGGCTGTTTTGTAAACATTCCTTATTATATAAGGAATAGGATGGCTGCAGTTTGAGGGGGCAGCTAGGGTTTTGACGTTCTATTTTTTTTAGGTTTTTTTTTTTTTTGGCCACTTGTTAATCATTGGTGGATGATTTAGTTTTGATTTGTATTAATTGTTGGTGTTGGCCTTTGAATTGGCAGAGAGCATTTACCTGTGGGAATTTAATTCTAGTTTTTTTTTTTTTTTTCCCCTCTTGTTTGGAAATCTGCGCACAGGACAAGCAGGGCAACCGTGCCCTGTGATTGGAGCACAGGGCCTCCCTTGGGCGTCCACTTTGAAGAAGACCGGGCCCGCATCCCCTGTTGAAAAGGCGCAGGAATCTTGGCCGGCTGCAAGGGCAGCATCTCACTGCAAGGTATAAGTTTTGATTTTTTTAGTTAATTTCATTAGTTTAATTAGTTAGGGTTTCAATTAATTATTTAATTAATAGTTAGATAATTTTAACTGATTTACTTAGTGTAGCTGATTGTTAACTTGGACATGTTTAACTAAATTTTCATCAAGTACTTAGGGGAGATGAACCTAGACTTAATTCTTGTGGACTGAGTCAGTCTCCTATTTATGACGTATGCACACCAATTGACCTACTACTTTTAGGAATTAATTTCTAGAATAACTGGATATTTGACAGGCTATGTATCGGGGGTTAATGGTCCATGCTTAGGGTCTGTTGCATTCATGTTATCTGTTTAATTTAGTTAATTCATCTTTGATGGACTATGTAACAGGATAATAGCTTGTACTTAAATCTAGTGTCCAGAATTAATGTGCCTCTTAGACATAGAGATTTGGTGTGTATCACAAACTGGTATGGAGACCAAAATTGTCCGCTTGATGCTCGTTTAGGGGATTCGATCCTAGGTGTTTGACTTTTCTTCACATAACTCACTCAAGATCCATAAATCTTTTGATCCATTCGTGTAGAAGTGCCATAACCAAAAGAACCACCTGTCCCTGTGGACCGACCCTCAAGTGCTACATCGAACGACCGTGCACTTGCGGTAATTTAAAACGAGGAGACAGAATCTCCCCATCAGGGTCCTTGAAAGTTAGTGTTTCGAACCCAAACATTAAGACGAGATGCATTAAGTCTATCATAGCAAAATTAGCTAAGTGTCCTTTACGCCCACAATGTGAACATGAAAACACTTTACCATACATGAATGCATGATGCGTGTGTGAAGTGTGAGCATGTTTTGGGGGTTTGCCACGATGTAAAGGTTGTGTGGTATGAATATGAGCATGAGCATGGAAAGCATTTTTCTTAGGGGCTTGTTTCTTAGGAAACATGGCCTCAATTTTCTTTTTATCAAACTCACAATTTTTTAAAACAATTCCCAATGAGTCTATTCTTTCTTTAAGCATGGTAATTTCATTAGGATCAACTAGTGGGGACTTGCCTTTACAAGAAATCTTGTACTTATCAAAATCATTTTGAGTAGCAACTAAAGCAGAGAGCAAGTCGTTCTTTTCTTTAGAAAGAGTAAATACTTGAAGATTAAGAGACTCATTTTCCTTTTCATTTTTAAATACTTTTTCTTTAGAAAATCATAGTTATGTGATAATTCTACAAAGGCTTCTCCTAATTCATCCATGGAAAGTTCATCATTAAGAGAAGTGGAAGAGGTTACCTTGCTTGTGCTTTCATTAGCATGAAGCACATGTTGGCGGTGTCGATTTCGTCCTCGGATTCGCTCTCGGAATCCCATGTAGCCTTCATTGCTTTCTTCTTGAAGGGCTTCTTTGATGTGGAGGGCTTTACTTTATCCGGGCACTCCGCAACAATGTGACCTGGTCTTTGGCAATTGAAGCAAATAATTTTCTTTCTTCTTTGCCTCCTTACCATCTCCTTCTTCCTTGGAATTTAGCCTTGTTGTACATCCTCCGGACGTTCTTCACAAGAAGTGAGAGCTCTTCGTCATTTTCTTCTTCTTCGTCGTCGGAGTGTGTGGATTGACATTTGAAGGCTATTGTCTTCTTCTTGGAAGGAGCCATGTCCTCCCTAGCTTTTCTCTCCATCTCATGGGTTTTGAGGTTCCCAATGAGACCAATTAGCTCCATCTCCTCCTTGTCATTAAGTTCCTTCAAGGTAGTTGCTTTTACTTCCCATGAAGGAGGAAGAGCCCGGATGATCTTTCTAACTCTTTGGTCATTATCAATGCCATCACCTAGAGAAGAAAGTCCATTAGTAATCTTAGTAAATTTTGTAACCATATCATCTATGGTTTCATTCTCTTGCATGCAAAAGTTTTCATATTGGGACCGAAGAAGGTCTATCTTAGCCCTCTTCACTTGTGAGGTCCCCTCATGTGTAACTAGCAAGTGTGTCCAAATCTCAAATGCGGATTTGCAATGGATGACTCTAGCAATGTCATCATCATTGAGGGCTTGAAGTAGTGCATAGTGAGCCCTAGCATTGGCATCAAACTCTTTAGTCTCAATTTCGGACCAAGTAGATTCATCACCGGGGGTGCACTAAAGGGTTTGGTCACGGCCTTTGCAACTCGACTACCTAGAGATTGCAAGAAAACGTCATCTTAACTTTTCATATGGGAAAGTTAAGTCCATCAAACTTAGGGGGTGTCTTAATACCATCGGCCATCTTTACTAAGTGAGAATGAATGAAATGATTAGCAAAATTAGGATCTCTCTAAGGTTGTTAAGCCAAGAGCCTAGAGTCCAAGCTCTGATACCAATTGAGAAACACCTAGAGGGGGGGTGAATAGGTGTAATTGCTAATCTAACAATCTTTTTAAAACTAAGATGGATGAATGATGCAACGATCTCTCAAAACAAGACTAAGAGTCGAATACCCTGTGAAGGGTTCTGAACTCCTTCCTCCTGATTCCCCTCGAATGGGTTAGAGGTGCGCAATGCAACCTTGTTGTATGAGAATTGATCGAACAAAGAATGAATAATATGCAATGATGAAATGCACACAATATAACATAAGTAAAGAAGATAAGATCTCAAGCAAGTAATTGAAAGCAATAGAGTGCAAGAGAAATTTAAAGCAAATAAGGACACAAAGCAATCGCAAACACAAGATGTTTGTTTCGAGGTTCGAGCCACCGCTCTACTCCCCCGCCTTCACCTCCGTGAAGGGTTTCACTATCCACCGAGGACGCTTACACGGTCTACCAAAGACCAGAGCACCGAGCTCCACTTCTTACAAGAACTCTACCGAAGAGTTATCTCCACAAGAACAAGAAGAACACAAGTAACCAAAGTGATCACAACAAGATCACTAAACTTACAACTCTCACTTTTTTACAACTTCCTTGTAGATTGAGTAGGGAATTTTGGCTCTAAGAAGTGTAGTGAGAAAAACTCAGTTGTAGAATGATCTTTGCTAGAAAACACAACTGAAAAACAATAGTCAAGAATATTAGAGAGAATTGAGAGCTTTGAAACTTTTTCTTTCTTTTGAAAACTTGTAAACTAGGGATTTTTCTTGGTTATTTTCAAGAGACCATTCTCCTCTATTTATAGGGAGAGGAAGGGATTAAAACACTTTAAAATGAAGCTTATTTGATCAGAAAATAATCCCTAAAGATCAGAGAAAATCTGCCACAAAACAGACCAAAACAGTTTTTCAGAAATTCACCAAAGAGGAAAGAGCCGTTGGGTAGCAGCAGGCTTGGCGGTCGACCGGTCCGGTCGGCCGTCCGCCATGCTGGCATATAGCTGTTGGGCTCGGGTCGACCGACCGGTCGACCGGCCTCAAGAAGGAAACAAAGATATTAACTGTCGGTCGACCGGGCGGCCGATCGAAATTAACAGAGAGTTGGGGTTTACAGGTCGGGCGACCGTCGGGTCGACCGACAGACGTGCACAAGCGTGCACGTCCTATACACATGATCCGGTCGACCGGTCCGGTCGGCCGGTTTAGCCTGAAACAGAAAACTGGGAAGAAATTTTGAACTTGAAAATTTTTGAAGATAATTTTGTAGGTATATGAAGTTAAGTATCATGTTGTAAAAGATAGTTATACATGGTGTAAACAAGATATAGAATTTGTAAGGATTTTGGAATCATGTATAAGAATCAAGGCATGAACTTAAAAACAAATACCAAACTAAAAACTGTATTTTGAAAAAGTGTGTGTTATCCTAGAGCCAATATTCTACAACCCCAAACTTTAACAAATTATTTCTTACATTTCTTACATTGGTTCTAAAGGACTACAAGATCTTCAAGTGGGCTTCTTCATATGATCTTGCAAGCTTGATACTTGAGCCCGAAAAGAGTTGACTTGAGTCAAAACACCTTCATTTAGGGAAGAATGCTCCTAGAACCATTAGAACCCTGAAACACACTAAAACAACAAACATGATTAGTA